>QJNS01000710.1:0-14384 GCA_004154925.1 Monosporascus cannonballus
TTTTTGGGAAAACGCCAACACCACCCACGGTTACCCACCCACGGTCGTGGGTAGTCCGTGGGTACCCATTGGGTACCCATTGCAAACCCTAACTCAAAGCAACTACACCAAGGAGTTTGGAACCTCTATTAACGGCACAACCTTCGTTACTTCACTATCTTACGATATGAACAAGTCTGCCCTTAGCTAATTTAGGTTGTAGGTCATATAGGGGTTTGTAAGCCGTCTTGGCGTCATCTGGGTTTCCTGTGTGCCCCGCCGCGAGGACCAAGGTTACGGTTTCTGCTTGACAAGGCGCAAATGGTTATGACGAGGCCGGCCGCTGCCCTTGTTGTCATCGCCCACCAGAATTTCCTTGATTCTGACCACTTCCTTTGCGCGCTTGCGAGGAAACACAGAATTGCCAACCCAGGGATACCTTTGATGGCGCCTTGGTTACAAAGCCGGAGAACTGCCCAGTCCCGCGGGCAACGTAGTAGGCCTGTCTCTATTTTTCTTCATGGAGTCCACATTGCCAGTCGCATCAATTATATGGGCTGTCGAGGTATCATCTGATCAGCCGGCGGTGATTGAAGGGGTAATCGGCATGTCCACCGATAAAATAGGGGATGGCGCCAACGGTATCGGCGTCTCACAGAGCATGTCACAAGTTCTCTTATCTTGCTTATAGTAATACCATTTGGCTTCCGTTGTATGGCCGAACATCGACGGTTATCGCCCGGCGAAGGTCCGATGGCAGCCACAGTTACAGTCACGGCTTTGGACAAGATTCTGCCTTTCAACACGGGGCTTTTGGCTGCGGCATCGATTTCCGTTCCTGTGTTTTTGATGGTGAACCCATGCCTGTCGGTCGTCCACCATTAGCTATGTCCCCCTACTCCCAGTGCCGAACGGCACTGGCTGACCTGCTCCTCTGACATGCGCTGGACTATGGCAGCAGGAATCTGGCGGTTGGTGTCCGCCCATGGCTTGACGACTTCCTGGAAGCGGGCGTTGTCCTTATCTGTCGATGTCTCGAGATATGGGTCCACCTGATTCTTCAGCTCATCTAGAGGTCGAGGAGACTTCTTAACCATGCCGTCCAGGGTATGATGTCCGGTATTTGAGAAGAACCAAGAGTTTGAAATGGTTTTCAGCAGTCTTAAGTTCAGGGCAAACCCGTTAAGGGACCAGCAGCGAAAGGGTACAATATGGCTACTGCTTGATTACGCATGGCATCATCCTATTCTTGGTTTTCCATCTCTATTTTACCTGTTTTCCTCGGACACCTGGTACCGCCATGCAGGGAGCTTAAACTTGCCTTAGGTCCAACAAGCAAATTTAGACTGCGTTCCCGCTATACGCTTATAGCCGTAGAAACTTGCTCATAACCCCTCAAGCCTATGCGAGCCGAGCCAAGATTCTAAGAAGTCCCGGCCGCGACTCCAGTGTCAGAAGTCGAAGCGGTCAAGACGTCAAGACATCGGTCGAAGGATCCGTGGGAGGAATATGTGGGTCCATCCGGTTTCGGCAGCTATTCCGGACGAAACAGCAGAAAGCAATATTACTCGACAGACTTCCTGTGCAGCATTTCGTCAAAAACCTCCTCCGTCTATAACCACGCCTTTTCCCCAAGGCATGAGGTTGAAGAGGTGTCGGCCGGCGCAAACTCTCCGAAGATACGCGCTTACTTAAGCCCCGACCGCGCACCAGGGTAGACCAGGTCCCAGAACCTGGTTCAAATCGTCAAAAACAAGATCGCCAGAGGACTAAGGTTTTCGTCACACCGCAATGGCAACCGACGGTGGGCAGCAGTCGCCCAAGAAGTTTGCCGTGGTGCTGTTCCGCGGGTTCCAGGCCCTCGACGCTTTCGGACCGCTCGACATCCTGAACATACTCTCCAGTTATTACACCCCCCTGGAACTGTACGTCCTCGCCGACTCGCTGGATCCGGTGCCGACCAAGGCCCACGCGCGGGGCGGGTACTTGATGTCCCAGAGCGTCGTTCCCACGCACACATTCGAGAGCGCGCCGCAAGACATCGAGGTGCTCCTCGTCCCGGGCGGTTTGGGTACCCGGGACCGTGGTAACGTACAGCCGGCGGTGGACTTCGTGCGGTCGACCTTCCCACGGTTGCGGTACCTCCTGACCGTCTGCACCGGAAGCGCACTCGTGGCTATGTCCGGCGTCCTCGATGGGAGACGGGCGACTTCGAATAAGAAGGCGTTTGCGTGGGTAAGTTAGTTTACTGTCTGCGACGGTGCGTCTTCGTGGAATTATGGGTCCCTGAAGCTGTTGTAGGTCACGTCCCAAGGACCGAACGTGCAGTGGGTTCGGGAGGCGCGGTGGGTGACCGATGGGAATGTCTGGACTGCATCCGGCATCACCGCCGGAATCGATATGGCATATGCTTTCGTCTCGAAGATGTACGGAGAGGACATCGCCCAGGAGCTCGCAGATCGTGCTGAGTTCACTCGACAGAAGGACCCCAGTGTTGATCCCTTCGCCAAGTTCGCCAAGATGTAAGTGACCGAAGGTCAAGAGAATCGCCGAGTGCCAAGGGGAAGAGGAGTATAAATTTCCCATTATAAGAGTCAATACCAAGTCGTAGACTAGAGATGTATCCACAGCGGTTGGTTAGGTATGCGTCCTCGTCACTTAGGTCCAGGTAATGTGTTTTAGATGCATTGAGGCTTCTAATCCCTGATCATCAATATGAAGCCTTTTTCCTGTTGTTCGATAATTTGACAATGGCGCTTACATGAAATAAATGTTGAGGTCCTTGAGGACAGTCCGTCTAAGGATGCGGTTGACCTATACAGAGTCTTTTAGACAAGCTACATAGATCCCCAATATATTGCTTTCAACTCTTTCCCCAGTCGGCACGCGTCTCCATGTTAGCATTTGGCCTAACCCCTGAACCGATTCCTGGGTTTAGCCCAGCGTTTCCTGCAATTTCAGCATATTTCAGCCGAGTTTCAGTCTTACGCAGATAGCTCTTCTGTATTTCAGGTATAATATGCACTTTCCTTGGCGACCTTGTCATTCTTTGTGCGGATATCGTAAAGCAGATGATGAGTTCCTTGGGTGGGGGCTCTAACTAGCAAGAGTTACAAAGACAGCGAGGTTGTCCGCAGCTTGTGTAGCACGATTGGGAAGCAGATATAAATCCCTGTGTCTAATAAGGTTGGACTACGAACGTTCATGCTTCAGCCTCAGTCTTAGCTGATAGGCAAGAACTGGTTGATTCTACCGTCTATTTTTGTTGGCTAGCTGAACTCCTATGGGACAGTTACGGACCGAGGTATTATTTGCAAGGCGATGATTGCACTCGGTGGAGTCATCAACGAATGGGTGTTATTTCACTCACGGCTTGTGCCGCGGGTATCTCGTCGAATAGGGTTGTGTTATAAGCGGGAAAGCCTTGTGGACGAAACCGGCAGGGCTACTTGACAAGAAGAATATGCCCTAATCACGTTGACAACCTAAAACGTGTGGACGTCCTCGAAGCGCGGGCAGACACGTTTACTAGGGAACACCATCTCATGCGCCGAAATGATGATAATCTGACGAAGTAGTTGCTGAGTGTCCGGTTTACTAGCGGCGGGCGGGGCATGAATAACCCATCCTGGCTTCGGACGGATGAGTAAAGGGGGACATTTGGTCGCGCGACTGCTGTCCTCAGCCATTGTGTTTGTGGTTGAATGTGGTAGGTGTCCTGTTTCGAGCGAGGCAGGACCGATTGGAGATGAAAGCAGCCTCTACAGAAATGGGCGTTGTCATGTTTATGACAGACGCGGGTCGTAGTTGAGGCCTGTAGCCAGTAAAGGTGTCGAAAGCCGCTCATCGCCTCGAAGGCGAAGCGGGAGTACTTAGGCTCGCAGGGGATGTTAACCTACAAGGATTCAAGTCCTGCTAAAAGCCTCGCGTACGGCAGTGATTTGTATTTGTCCGCCCTTAACCACGACATTGGATCGAGATCGCCGTAAAGGGGCGATCAAAGGGGAGATCCAACCGTTGCTGTTCAGGGGCGGGTTCATCTCGGATTCATCATTTCAAACTATCCATTCCGGATTCTATCATCCAGAATTTGACTCACTTTCTGCCGGTGTTAACGGAACCCTTTGCTAGAATAGGGACAGACGCGGCACACGAAGGACAAGCCTGGCCATATCCTTGGCTAAGGCACAGTGCTGCCCCTGAGGGCCTGGCATATTACATGTTCATATTGGAGAGAATGGATAGTTGGGTGTTCTCGTTGGCGGCAGTTCCCCTGCTTCTAGTTGCGAGCGCCGCCTTTGAGTTTAGGTTTGAGTAGCTGCAGGTGCTCGAAATGATGCTACATCTGGTTGTAGATAGAGGGCATGAACAAAAGCCTTACGACCAATGGTGATTTGATATTGAACCAGAGCCAGGGGGCATATTACCCTCGAAGGAACTGGATTAAAAGAAATTGCCACCTCCCCTCTCTGCAGCCGGATACGAGCACGAGTGATCGACATTGAATTCTGGGAGAATGCAGATGTCTGTCAATGGATGCAAAAGCGAAATTTCTGTCATGGTAGAGTAAACAAATGTTCTACGAAGTCGGAGGACCTTAAGCGAAGTTTCCTGCGGAAGGCGTCAGCAGCGTCCTTACGGAGTAGTTAGAGCGGTAATGGTCCCGTTGCGAAACGTTGCCGATCGACGTCGATAGTCTCCCCTATTGCGCTCCAACGTGCGGAGGTGACAAAACAACGGTGGACAACTCCCAAGCCAGCGTGCCGGCTTCACAGACTATCACATCGCATTTGCGTAAGGCTGGCGATTGTTTAACCGCTGCAGGGGGTATTCCCCAACTCGTGTCGCAACGCACTGCTCCCTTTGGCGCCGGGCTGACTGCCACGACACCACCTCTTGGCGCGAACAGCAGTCTACTGCAATATGCTACAGGTCGGCCGGACGTGAAGAACATTGGTTCGCAGATTAATAAGCTCACCGCCGCAAATTTGGACACTTCCCTTGCTCGCTGTCAAGTCCGCTGGGACACAACATTGATGGGGAGGGGAAAAAACTGGCATGGCCCCCCTTTCGGCTGTGCTTATTACCAACACGGCGCATCGAATGTCGTCCCAAAAAGAAAGATATCCGCCCTGGTATAGCTAGTGTAAGAACTGACGAGCTTGTCGCATGCTCCAATGACGTTCAAGAACACCGATATAGACGGGCACACCGTCGGACATCGTAGCCTATGTAACTTCTGTGGGCGGATATTCGAAGTTCCGGGGGATCAAACGCATATTGGTGGTGCCTGATTTACTACTTCTGGTACTGCGAGTGGTGTTCGAAAGGCCTGTTGATATGTCGAACCCGCGATCTTGATTCCTTGGATCCAAAGTCTTAGGTGCAGTTATAATGATCCGGACTATAGCCAGTGCCGGGCGTTGTCAATCAAGTATTTCCTCTCAAGGTTCATATTTTATCCGGTGTTCCGCCCTGCAGAGGTTAAACCGCGGTCCGAATCAGTCGATGTCCCACGTGGATCTGGGAGTGGTTTTGAAGGCTGAACTCCGTCTGTTTAAACGTATAAACCCAATGTACCTACGAAATATGGATTATCTGCATTCTGTTTAATGGGATACAGGCAGGGACACCCCATTGGTATGGGATACAATTCCTGCATATGTAGGTAGGTTCGTGTGAAGTTGAACCGGGAAGTGGGCACGATAATCATGATTGCGACTCATTAACACGGCCATTCTGCTGCTTTCTTTGCTTTGAGGGCCAGAAGGGATGTGGGCCTCTGGAGGTCGTTGGCAATGAGACAAGGGTAGTCCTGTTATAAAGCCGGATTCCGGACTTAAGAGGCATGGATGGGGCCCACTTTCCCCCTGCGCCTATCATCTGTCACCAATAAGAGTGAATCCCTGCTAGTCCGCCGGTCAACAGATCGAAAGATTGCGACACGAAGTCTCGATATACATCCCTATATGCCATCAGGCAAGTTGCAGATAAATTGCGACTTTTAGCGGACGGTCACACGTCCATTCTTTATATATGTATAGTTCACTTAACTATATCTCTGGATATAGGGACTTTATGTTATATTCAATGCAGTTATGATAATTAACGGCTGGTAGACCTCCCAACAGTCAAAAAGTCAGGTCGAAATATCAGGATGTTGTAGTATTAAGCCATACGTTTGTAACCGGAGCTCGATTTTGCCTACTTGCAAATTCGATGCCACCCACCTGGCCATGTATATAGATAAACAAGTCTGCGGCTAAGAATACACAGCAGCGTGCTTACGTAATCAGATGGATTTCTTGCTGTCCGTCTCATAGCTGCGCTGTCGCTGAAAAATAGCGAATTGGAATGGAAGAAGATATTCGTATGTATAACCATGCTCTGCTGGTGTCGACCCGTAAATACGAACTTCGTACGAAGCACACTTTGAGGTTCCAATTGGCTCTAATGGTACGACGTCTCATACTAACCGTAAAGACGCGTTCGCGCTAAATACATCGCGTTATACTATACGTTAATAGAACCCGAATCTGTGGAGCACAAAAAAAGGCACGTTCTTGGCTGACGGAATTGTTGATGGTTATGGCTCTCCAGGTCGATAAGTTCATCTTTGTTCTTAGTAACTGCCGACATAGGGATCGGAGGGATGTTGATTTTGGTAGAAAGATAGGCGGTAATTACCACCTCGCAGACTACTTCCTGGAGGACGTCTGATAGTGAAGTGCCTAGTAGGTGGAACTCGTCCAACAGGAAAGGAGAAGTGCAGACCATTGCTCGGATGGCAATCCGAATGCGTCATTCATGCTCGAAAGAGGTTGCATACGTGGTGTCAGGCTGAAATAAAAACTACCCTGTTGAGTACCCCTGGGCGCGCTAGAAGCAATTCCATGCTAATACTGTAGCTGCGTAGACTATCTTTGAATACATTTAGCATTTCACATATCTCGTCAAATAAGCGCGAATATCTATGGGTAGTTCAACTTATCCATCATACTTAGTAAGCAGATAAATGGGAAACAGCTGATCAATCAACTCGGACTGGTCCTTGGTTACGCTGAGAATCCTTTTCGTAGTTCTAGATTCCCTCGCTAGCCTTGGCTAGTCGAGATTTGCATCACGATCGGCAGGCACAGCGTGCTAAATAAGTGCCGCACAATCATTGAACAGTAATCTTTTCTAGCATATGCGACACTGTACTCCGTATGTCGAGAGGGATGGGATTGTCTATCAGGCGAATGTTGCTCTATAATAATGCTCTTCATAATGTGTTCCTTTCCCGTGCAATTTCCCCTTCCAAGTTCTTTTCGTTTTTGTTCCAAGCCGAAGTGAGCGTCAAGGCAGCTGGAAGCTCTCTTGGTTAAGCGAGGCCCTACTGCATGACCCCTGCTTACCCGTAGCCCGCTGGTTCCGCGAGCTTGAACCTTGTATTTCGCACTTGTAGCTTAAAGGTCAGTCCTGTCAAGTAGGTACCTATGCTGGTACCTCGGTCGATTTCCAATGGGCTCCATCGTGTATCGCATAGTCGCATCGTGCAGGTCTCGGCAAGTATTGGTATTCTATCCAGCTTTGGATGGGATCTCTGGAATGCATATAGTCAAGGACGAGCCTGACCGACGAATGACCGAACCACGAACATCAAAAAGAATCAGCATGACGACGAGCTAATATTCTTTACGAAAGTAACACTGCCTAGAGGTCACCACACCGTAATTTAAACGATACAAATATGGCACCTGGAGTGGCTGTGCATGCAGTTAAAATGGCAGAATTGACGAATTATCTTAGGGCTAAGTATTAACCCAATCAGCCCAAGCCGTCACTCTAGGTAGGTCATAGCGGCATATTGAAGTATCTGACAGCTCGCGAATCTCATGGCTGCAGAGACTACATTGATATGTAGGTGCATTTGCGCTTATACCTGTCGACCACAGAACCAACTCGGCGCTTAGATATCATGTAAATGGAATACTCGAACGAGTTGAATGAGTCCTCTACGACCGACGGACTTTGTTGACATGTAATATAAGTCTCGGTTGTCTTTCAATTCAAAAAAGGTGTATTCCTTTACTCCTCGTTGCCGTGAAGATCTATAAGCCCTAAACTCCGCGTATGCGGTCTCCTCTTTGTCCATGATCGCCCCGGCTTGTCCCGATGCGAGTGAGGTCTCCAGCTAGCTTTCGGTAGGGCGTCTGCTAAATAGAGAAACGATTTTAGTTCACTCCAGCTACGCGTCATACGTATATATGATCTGGCTGTCCATTTTCTCTCGCGATACCTGGATTTACTTGGCATTCTAGTGAGAAGAATATGTCTGTTAGGGAGAACAGGGTTGATGTCTGACTCGACAGGCACTGGCACTACCGGTATACGATGTGGGCAGTTCCCGCCGATGTTTCAGACAAAAAAAAAAGACTATCTGGAAAAGTCCCGGCAAGCGCCACGCGTCCTGCTAGGTCTGCCAGTCCCGTTGTTCCAATCGAAACGACAGACGAACGCCACTATGCAGCACATATATGTGGATCCCTTAATTGCAAGGAGGCCGAATTTAGAAGATTCCCACCCTGCGGTTGCCAACTCATTCAATTGCACCTTAAGTACGCAGCTATCCGCGTTACTAAACACATAGGTCTTTCTATAGGTAATATGAGCACCTGCTTTTGGATGGCGGTCGCCTATCATAAAAGACTGGTTGCTTGATGCTACGAATGCGTTTATTTACGTCCACGTCGGGCTATCCTTCGTCCGTACAAGGCGTCCGCCTGCCCTTCCTATTTAACTTTCGGCAGTGCAACTTAGAGTTACTTACTACGTATCCAAGGCTGACCAGGGGAACGCGCTGACGTTCTTCGGGGACCCGACATGCATGGTAAGAAGTACATATCTCCCGACTGCACCTTAACCATCTCATAGGGCTGCTACCAAACCGCGAGCTTGGATCTTATGTAGGTACATATCCGAGTATTGTGTAGGTAGTTTTAAACTTGTCTGTATTATAATGTAGCTTGAGATGCCATATATACATACCTAGGATGGTAGGCTGTACCGTGGGGAGCACAAGTTCAGTCCAGTTTTATTCCGCATGTAGGTAAGTATTTAACCTAACATTGAGATACATTCAGAGTACCGTTTTCCTTTGGCCATCACCGTGTGGGCTTGCAACCGCCAGTCCTGTCCATCCATCTTTTCTGGCCACGTCCATCCGATTCTCATGTCCCCACGCCCACTATATGTATGCATGTTATGTCCATAGGGAGGACGAACACTCTCTCTTTCGCTGTTCTAAAACCCGTCAAAGCTCTTTCTTTAGAAAGGGAGAAGATTTGACCATAAATAAAAGATGTTACCAACCCAGAGTCCCTCTCAGAAAATCCATGCACATGGCTCTACGAGCTTTGCGGGCCCTCTCACAGGTACGTCACAGATTACCAAGTTCCATGTAGACATTTGTTGCTTCAAAATCTCGATAGCCAATTAATGGTACCTTACGGAAATATATGGGCCTGGATTTATATGGCAGGTATCTATGTCGTACCACAATATTTCCTCCGGGAGCGTTACCACGTAGGTGCCTAAAATAGAGGACGTGCGGAGAACCGGTGGATACTTGGTAATTCCAGCTGTTTCACGCGAGGACGCATGTACTTTTAACACTGTATGTCTCCCACGCCAATAACGGAACCCATTTATTGTCAGGGGAGTTTACCAGAGATGTCTCTCCACTCCGACTCTGTTTTATTATTACACTCACCAACCGCCCCCTCCCGCTTCGACTTATTCATTGCTCTATCAATTGCGGTACGCATACTAGTTCATGACCAGTTACATACAGGCTACAGGCTTCGTAGAAACGCTGGCAGCATGGGCTGCAGTACCGACTAAGTACCTAGGTAAGTTCATTACTAACACTGAGGTACTTGGTTAAGCCAACAGGACTGGGAGGGGGCTTAGATTTTGGCTTTTCTTCCAACGGATGGCGCATCAACTATCGTCCTCTCGTCATCTTTCTCCTTACCCTAACCGTACCTAACTCCAGGTACAGTGTCATAGATACGCTCTATTCTCTTTTCTTGTCGTCACTTCGATATTCGCTGGACACCTTTTCTCCCCCTTCCCACTAATTCATTCTTGTCCGACCCTTCTGGTCTGGACTTGGTACCTAACATAGAACCAAACCCACGAGGCTCTTCTCCCCAGAGACCCGGCCCGAGTTATTCGTCGGTGTCCCTTCGTTATCTTTTTTTGATTTGAAATCCCCCCTCTAGCATTACCATCTTGCCTTGGTTTCTTCCTTGTTCAACTACCTTTGATAATTCAAGAAAGTAATATCCCTTGCTGCTCCTCGCTAGCACCTTGCGTCCCACCGTTTAGTACGACCCCGTCCATTGCTGTTCACATCGGCTCGGCCTGTTCCAGGTGATTACGCTCGTTACTATTTGTTACAATCGTGGCTTTGGCATCTCCAGAAGTGTTGCGTTGTGGAGCTTGAAGGGAACGGAGAACAAGAATACCATACGCTAGGGGTCTACACGCAACACCAGTCGAATCGTCCCGTTGTACATTCCAATCCCCCATATCTTTGCCGTGGATGGGTGACTCGTGAACTGGCCGCCTAACCGATACAAACGAAAGTCGCTCGGTCTGCATCAATAGTGTCTTTCCCTGTCGCCAAGCATTCAGCTTGCTTACGAAAAGGGAAAAGGTTCAAGATATACAAGAGCGGGCGCCATAAAAAACAAGTTTCTCTCCCAATCCAGGGACTGTGAGACAAACCACTAGCTAGCAGGCGTCACTTTCGCGTCGTCTGTGTATCTTGGCTCTTCCTGGGGCAGCGGTACAAGGCTTAACAGTACATTGCCTCATTCCGACGCATCGTGACTTGTGGCGGCAGAGCATCCACACACATTACACGCGCCCTCCAGCAGAGGAGCACAAGCAACTCGCGGGTGGCCCAACCGCTATTCCACATTCGGCGTTCATCATGGCTCCCGGAACGCCTCGCCTGAAGATCCTGTCAGGTTCGTTGCTTCCATTTCTCTTGTCTCTCCAATCCCCAATCTCTGCATTGGGCTGCCTGGCCAGGTTTTTATATACAGAACTTCAACCGAAGCTTGGCCCTTGAGAGTCGCCGCATTTCGGAACAGGCGGCATTAAACTGACATCCCACACCCGCTATCTTGTCTTTTCGTTGCGTTTACACTCGTTGCTCCACCTCCTTTGAGGCTTCGAGGGAGCACAGAGACTGCCACATGCGTCTTGTCGTGACTGAATCTCACTATGGCGGATATGGAGCTGATGAGAGTTTGCGCAGTCGGTGGAAATGCTGTCTCCGCCTTTCTTTCATGGAGGCTTCAGGCTACCAATGCCTGCGACGTGACTTTGGTGTGGAAGTCCGGTTTCGAGGCTGTTTATCAATACGGCATCTCCTTCAAGTAAGCCTATCCCTTCTATCGCGCCCGCCTGGGTTGTGTTCGTGTATCTTAACAACTCATCAGGTCCGTGCCATTTGGAAATGAACGCTTCAAGCCGCGACATGGTAAGTTCTCTATCAATGCATTGTATCAGGTTTTTTGGTTACTTACGTCCGATGTCATCAATCAGTTGTTCGAACGCCGGAAGAAGCCGCCAAGAGCAGAGAGGGCGCATTCGACTATGTTATCCTCTGTATCAAAGCTCTCCCAGACGTCTATGATCTCGCCGCAGTAATTGATGCTGTCGTTACGCCGCAACATACCTGTATCCTCGTCAACACGACACACACTTTGGGAGTCGAGGCCGCGATCGAGGAGAGGTTCCCGACCAATGTCGTATTATCGCTCGTCTCCAAGGCCGAGATCACTCAGTTAGGAACAAGTGAATTCGAGCATAGTGGATCCACGGAGGTCTGGGTCGGTCCAGCGAATAGAAGCAGCGACATCCCCTTGTCGATACAAGAAGACATGGCCCAAGCCCTGGCGATGACATTGAGTACGGGGCGTGTTGACTGCAAAGTATCCTCCAACATCCGACAACAACAGTTCGAAAGAGTGATTGGGTAAGTTTTCCGTACCGCCATTGGGCCCGGAGTGATCGGCTTACTAACTAGACAGACCGATCGCCTTTCACCCTGCTAGTGTAATATTCGACACGCCTTCGCACTCTGCGCTTCTCGAGAAGACTGGGGTTAGACAACTTGTCTCGGATGTGATAGATGAGTTGATATCCTTGGCTACGACCCAGGGGTGTACCCTTCCCGCCGACTTCAGGCAGAGAACGATTGATGAACAGACGCGGCATTCGGACAGCCCGAGCATCATGTGGCAGGATTATGTAGCGCGGCGGCCAATGGAGGTTGAAACATTCTTAGGTTCACCGATCAAGCTGGCACAGAGTTCAGGTATTAAACTACCGCGGATCGAAACGCTCTACGCAATATTTCACAATATCAATATTGTGAACCAATCCAGACCGAAGGAAGTCATCGCCCAGCCTCCACCCCCTGCCTCTCCAACGTCACTTTCGCCGATGCCACGCATGTCCTCAGTACCACCACCGCGAACTGTCTCGAATGGTGTTCCCAACGGAAATGGGATGGCTAGAGGTCCTCGGCCTAGGAATTCGTCTAACTTCTCGGGCCCGCCTCCAGGCATGCGCCGTCCGCCGCCGCCAACGAATGGAGGCCCACCCACCGGCTATCGACCATCGGCGAACGGGGCGCCAAATGGCTATCCGCCAGCGAGGCAAGCGTCCAGGCGTGGTTCCATGGACGAGCACGATCTTGGAGAGTTTAGTCATTTGGTGCTATATGACGACTCCGCAGATACCGGCGACAACGGCTACCCGGCCGATACGTCCGATATTGCCCTGCGAGAACGAGAGCTCCAACTCCGACAACGCGAGTTGGCTCTGAAGGAGCAAGAGATGCGCATGAGGCGGCCGGGTCCCGCACCCCGGCGGCGGGGTCCTCCCCCGCGAACCGGCGGATATTACGACGAGGAGGATGAGGAAGATGATTACTTTGACGTAAATGCAGGTCCCGTCACTCCGATGATCGACCCCGACAACTTCGACATGATGAGCGTTACTTCCAGAAAAAACCGTTCTAAGGCGCCGGCCAGCCACAGCGACATCCGTTCAAATCCAGAGGGTCCTGCGGCACGAGGTGGCCGCTGGCGGCCAGGATTTGGCAGGAATCGTTCTAGTCAAATAATGGCTTCTGCGGTACCCGGTCTCCATGACAACATCCTCGATGACCCCCTACTAGGTTACTCGTCTAACCGATACGGTGATGTTGATCGGGGGCAGTTACATCAGCAGGGCTCTCGTGCGAATTCACTTACCGCATCCCATCTACACGAGCTATCAAACGGCCCTGGAATGAGCGGGCCGTACCCCCGTCGTGCTAGTCAATCGCCGGGGACCCCGTATACTCCTTCGATTCGTGGGGGGAACGGGCGCCCCTCACCGCCGAATGGGATGGGTGGGCCTGGTCCCAACGGACGCCCATCGCCGCCGGATGGCATGCGCCAGCCCATCCCAAGGTATCCTCCGGGGCATGGAAATTCTGTGGCACCGCAACAAGTTGAACAGCGTGTCGGGGTGAGCACTCTCCAACCACCAAAGCCTAAGCCTATGCGAAGTCTGACCGGCAGTGCGAGCGCTAGCGCGGGGAGTGGTGATTCGACGCACCTCGACTCGGAACCGTCCGCTTACAGCAGTCAAAGTAGCCTCGGTCCTCGCCCTCCGATAGGGGTTCGCTAGTTGACATGAGTGCTGGCTATGGATCCGTCACTGTAAGGTGGCATGCGGGGCGACCGATCCGAACATATCATATCTTGCGTACACGAATCGAACCGAGGTGTTTGTCACCATTCCGTCACCCAATTTCGGTATAGTGTCTATCGCCAAGTTTTCAGTTTGCATGGCGCTACGGGCATCTTGGGAACCCGCCCTCGCGGTTCAGAAGAGCGACAAAGTGTTCAGTAGGGGATTGGAGGAATAATTGGACTACAATTCTGGCGGCGCACACATAATTTCTATTCGAATCGGGTTCACGTACATAAACATTTGGCACGACGCAGCAGTGTTTATTTTTTCTGGTAATATTGCATTGGGTCGCAGCTTCCCTTGCCTTCTCCGCCGGAACGCATATATCGGTCCTCTGCAGCTTTCTAGAATGGGCCTACATTATCTTGGAATTAGCGACGGCCCGAAGCTCAGAATCACCGAACTCTAATCAAAGTTACCGCCGGCTTAATGAACGGACCTCGGAGATATCGAAGAGGCCATTATAACCAGGGGGCCTCGTCTAGCGGCAAGGACGGGACAATCCTGTCCGCCGCTATCTGAAGCTGTGTCTTGTTTTAGAATGTGCGTATGGTTGGCTTGACGGACGGGGGGGGGGGGGGGGCGGAAATTTGGGG
>QJNS01000710.1:14394-111398 GCA_004154925.1 Monosporascus cannonballus
CGCCCCCGCGCCCCCCCCCCCCCCCCCCCCCCCCCCCCCCCCCCCCCCCCGAAACGCGGGGGGATAGTCGGTTGCTTGGCGACATTTTCACGAAATAGACTTGGGTTACACTGTCGTATACAAGAACCATGGCTGGCCGCCGCACGGTCAGCCAAACGTTGATGGCGTGGGAATATTGTAGAGAATGGGGGTTGAGCTATCTTCAAAGTGTGACATTCACGGCATCAAGACGCGACCCTCTCTATATTCATGAATCACCTCTTGCTCCACTCTTATTGTTTTATTTCCCGGGCGCGTGAAGAAGGGTTGGCGGGTAAGGCTGGCCGCAGGATAATCAGCAGACGCAGAAGAATGAAGGGAATAGTCGTGCCGAAGGGGGTGGAAGCATGGGAGAACGGGGAAAGAGAGTAGAAAAGCTTATTTTATGACCTGTCTGCGGGCATGGTACAGAGCTCAATTCGACATTCTCTATATTAAGGATACTCAGTCTCACCCCCTCTCTGCAGTGATATAGTCATAGAGCCGTCGCTTCCACCATCAGTGAAATAACCTCAATCACCAACGGAAAAATAAGACCGACGGGCGCCAAAGAGCATCTAGGGGAAAGGATTCAATGAGGCCTGCCTACTAGCCGTCCGCGTGGGTAGGAGTTGTGCATATTGAATTGCCTAGACCTCTCTTGGGGGAAAGCTTTTTAAGCTCGCCAGTTACCTTACCTACCGAATTGTGCTTACAGTTCCCACAACGACCAAGCAGATGGATGCCTATCTTTAGGAAGCTACCCAAGCCTTCACCCGTTCGGAGATCCCTAGGATAACAAAGCACCCGTATGCCTTTCTCATGATGGCTATAGGCTTCTCTAGTTCACCGAGCTCTACCTATGCATGTAGCTACTGAAGGCGTGCGGCCTCGCGTCCATCGATATACCTTAGTACCGAGCCGTGCTTTCGTGTGTGAACCAAACCACAAATACTCGCAGCCTTGCCAGCCCCCAGTCAGGCCGCTTGCCGATCCGGAAGTCGAGCGGGCACCTGGCCGGGCCTACCTGTCGGCTTTTATTTTTCCCCTTTCTTTCTTCCATTATTACGTCAGACGCTGTGAGCTTGGACGAACTACTACCAATAAACAAGGGCATTTTCAGCTAGTTTCTCCACCAAGACTACGAAATACTGGAATTGGCTAAAATGTCAATTCCTATAAATTTATATGCGTGGGTAAAAATCGTTAATTTTTCTATTAATTCCAACTTGAATTATGATGTATACTCCCAGACAAATTCCATGGAGTTCTACAATCTAGCTTCATT
The DNA here is from genome assembly GCA_004154925.1 of Monosporascus cannonballus. Classification (NCBI taxonomy): domain Eukaryota; kingdom Fungi; phylum Ascomycota; class Sordariomycetes; order Xylariales; genus Monosporascus; species Monosporascus cannonballus. Next base: position 15,701 of record QJNS01000710.1, read on the forward strand.
AGGCAATGATGGGAGGAGTGGAGAAACTAACTGAAAATACCCCTGTTTATTGTACAGTAGGGCGGGCCGCTTGGCGTCTTGGAGCCGATAGTGCCAGATTTCGGGTCGAGCCAATGACGTGTTTTCTGTTATATTCGGTGTCTTATCGGTGGATCCTCCTAGGGTCGGCTGCCCCCGGTACCTGTACTTCGTGAGGAGTACTACTTAGGGAGCGTTTATTACGTATACCGTCTCTCTACGCGTACCAGAGGGTAACACACAAACTGTTTGCAAGCTCCTGTACTGTGCTGAGCTCGCCCTGCCTCATGCGGTGAAGCAATCACCAAATCCCATGTGAAACGCGAGCAAACCCGTCGTCATTGCCACTATACACTGCGATCGAAAATTGACTATCTTGCCGGCGGTGACTCCAGATTAAGACCATTCTGGGATTATCCCTTCCGACTCCATCGTGGTCTCGTCTTTCGCGAGTTTCGAGACGAAACCGGACGTGTCTTCCGATTTTATGCCGCTGGGGAACCCCACAACCCGCCAACCACCACTGGGCGATAAACAAGGACACCACTCGGTCACTTATCGTGAAGCAACAATCAGGACGAGCCCTGGACCCCCCGCAGAGACACACATATACAAATCCGCAACCACAACCTTCCCAGCGTGGTAGAATCGTCCCCTTCTTCCGAACAAGCCCACTCGGCAGGAGAACATCGAGGCAACGCCTGGCGGAAAGAAGGAGTGGGCGGGACTACATAGACATAAACAAAACAAAAACAAAATAGCACCATGGCAAGCAGGGGCGGAGCCGCGGACCGCACCATAATGACCGGCGGCGGCGGCGTCGTGAAAGCGAAGCAGTTGGTAGGTTTCCATTCAGCGCGGTGGTGCGGTGTGACCTCCCCTGCATAGCATTGCATGGCGCGAGTTGAGGTTCGGCGACCTGGTCCGTCCACCTCCCGAGCATACTATGCCGTACCCTACATCGGCCGGAGACCTAGCGGCCTTGCTATACGGGCTCGGCTCGGGGCTGCGAGGAGGCAAATCAACGGACGGGACGAATTCTCGGGGAGGCCGAGTCAGCCATGCTCGGCCGGAAAGGGAGAGAGAGAGAGAAGATATGCTAACTTTTGCAACCCCCGCACCGAGCAGACGCAACTCCACTCGCAGCTCGCCCGGCTCTCTGCGAACCTCGCGGACACGGAGAACCTGCTGCGCATGACGAGCGTGCAGGCCGAGGCTATGAGGGGCCTGGGCAGCTGGCACGGTGGATTGTCAGTGCTTTTTTCCTTTTTCCCCCTCCCCTTTGTCATTGCCACTTCTGCCTTTTTGCTTTCTGCTCACCTGCTGCCGGCTGCGAAGCTGACTCGTATGTGTTTGTGTGTGACGATAGGTTCATGGCCGCCAGCAAAGTCCTCGGCGAGGAATCCGTGAAGGAACAGGCACAGCCGCAGGGCGGTAGTCGGCCGTGAAAATGAGATGGGGCTTGGGCGATGACTGCCAGAGGAAGACGCTGAGAATAAGGGGGGGAAAGAGGGAGACCTTATGTGCTGCGGCGCGAGACGTCGAGAGGGCCAAGCTCTGATGCAGATTTGCGGCCTCGCGGGGTTTGCGTGGTGAGTAAGCTGAACGCGCTACATGGATGGCGCGCGTATGTAGTTCAGTAAGCCCCGCGTCTACTGCTCAGTTGAGAGCTTTGCAAGCGAGATGGAGGGAAGGTGGACTTAATAGACGCATATCTCTGTGCGTAGAGTCTTCGCCAGTTGTGATGTCTGCAATAAGACGAATATTCTCAGACATCCGTCTATAAAGTCTTTCCGTGCTTCTTCGGGTTCCTGCCTGACCAAGATCCGACCAACACCTTACGGATAACAGCGTCAGCCTACTATCCTATCACCCACCCGGAGGATGGCATCATGGCAACAATATTCAATCCTCACATACCTTTTGCACGCTTCTCACAGGGGGATAATAGCGTCTCTAATTTGTATCATGGGCCCAAGCGGTGCACTTCAGGTTCCATTATCAATTTTCACTTTTCGCTCAGCGGGGGATGGAAAGGCCATCATCCCCTTGGTCATGATATGGTCCACAGCATTAACGTCCTCGTATCCATCTCATCAAGCACTTCCGGTCCATTCTACTGGCGGTCCTTAGCTCAGTCAGTTTTCCTCTCACTCTGCTGTCTTTCCCCCTTTGCCTGACGCAATAGCCCAACGAGGCCCAGTCCATGAGCGGTGAGTATGCGACCGTATTAGGGTACTCAAAAGCTCATACCGGTGTACCGATGAGGTAAGGAATTTGAGAGTGACGACTGGCGTGCTGAGGAAGCACCTGATGGACCAAAGAATGACGGTGTCAGCGTCCGCTGAACTCTTGCCGAGGGCAACGAAGGGAAGACTTCTCCGGAAGTTGAAGGACCATTCGTAAGAAGCCGACGGCATGTTGTCCGAAGGCCAGTTGCGAACATGGCAAGGTCCCGAATCCACTGTATATTCGTCCCACGATACGGCGCGGATTCCCCTTAAACTCAGACCAGCCCTTCCGTTCCCGTTGAGCACCACTCACATCCCGGATTGGGAGCGCCGGACCAAGCTGTGAACAGCCGTTGTGGAACCTGGGGGCGGCCTCGGGCTATATAGCGATTTCGGGGAGCTCGGCATGCTCCTAGCACATTTCTCAACAGCCCAAAGTCTGTTGTGTTGGTTGACAGCGAGGTACAACATAGAAGAAAACCGAAGAAATCAGAAAAAAAAAACCAGTACCTGTACCAGCTGCGCTTACGCATAAGCAGTCTCATAGGTGTGTTCTATTGACAATAAAAGCACCTAAACTGGTATTTAACTGTGTGGCTAACCTGGCTACCTGCAGGAGGAAGACCTTGAGGAAACCGTGGCCTTGGACCTAAGTCAGCGTTGAGCCTCGCGTCGCCCGGTTTCCTTATGCAGTTTCTTGGCTTTTAAGCCGGGTCCAGAGAGAATCAGAGTGCCATTCGGTCACCCGCATAGGTCCATAACGATCCTCGTCTCGATTGCAAGTCGACGCCGATAAAAACCTAGAAGCTGCGTATGTCTGGAGTCTCTCGTCCCCCACCCATATTGAACGTCTTGATAATCAGAGTATCAGCGACTGTTGGATTATCGCAAAACATCGGGCGCTCGAACTGCGTTTTTTTTTTTTTTGGTTTTGGTTCAAGCGTAATATAGTTATATATTCCTACAGCGACCGCTTCCAACTCGTTGAGTTTCGCCGCTTCCTCTCTGACGGCCGCACAGCTGAAGCCTCCTCCCCTGATTTGCGCGTCCCAATAGACGCGGTTACTCGTAGCTTGCGCAGGTTCATCAGTCCACTCACGTAGATGGCCCATGCGTATACCATCACCGTACTCGCAGCGGATCGTGCTGTATCCTAACATTTCATACGTCCGTCTACCCCACTCCCCATGTATTATATAGAAGTGGTTACAGACCCCCAGGACGTGTCCAGGTGGCTGCTGCACTAACATGCGTCGCCAACCAGCATTTTCGACGAGTACGGAGGGTTTCGGGTTGGCTTCGACACCAGTTATCCATAAAGAGAAACCCGGACGGTTGATAAGGAGCGGATTTCGACGGGGTTCCTGGTTGGTACGGAAATCGGGGCGGAAGAATAGGGCACACTGGAGCGTCGGTGAGTCCGATATTAAGGCTAGCCAGTGCCGGTTGACCCTTTGGGCCGAGGTCAGGAGAGTAACAAAATCAACTCGTAACAGAATATTCTCCAGGAGTTCTGGGGTGCCCAAGACCTGTTCCATCGGGTCCGGTTTGTGTTGAGGAGTTGGCCTTGTCCCTACGCTATCCGGTTATTGGGCGGAACCGAGGAGTGGACCAAGCTTGAACGGCTGCACTACTGTAGAATGGCAATATTCTGATGCTTAGCTGCAAGCACCTAGAATATTCGGCCACATGACGAGGGTGGAGGAATGGCGGGTTCTAGCTCGGAGGGAGTAGAGAAAAGCTCCGGGGGAGTAGAACGAACGTGGGGCAGCAGCAAGCTCGGAGGGAGTAGAAAACGCCAAGCTTATTTTCTAAAAATTAATCCGATACGTCGCAATTGCTTAGCAAATGCGGTTAAGAAATTTTTTACTATTAACTATGGAGCAATTGCGTAACAAATGCTTTTATTAGACATTATAATTTTTCCGACGCTTGGGCTGTCTAATTTTAATAAAGATGTGGCTGAGCTCCCCGGAGCTTTTCTCTACTACCTCCGAGCTAACCTCGGACCCCACCTAATGCATAGCCCTAGCAATGCATAAGACTTTTCTCCACAACAACAACCACCCCTTATAACAACACTTTGCGATAACTCCATAACCCTTTAATCAATTGATTTCGGGTAAAAATGGTTAATATCGACCGTAAACGCAAAATTCGGGATGCCAAGGAATTTATTGCGGAAAGTGGTTCCGAGACCCTTATAAGCGTTACTGTTACAGGCTAGAGCCTATAGGGCAGCTCGGGCTTACGGAGCGAGCTCCTTAGCCCGAGCTCACCCATATGTATATAGGGAGTAGCCACCTCGCTGGTGGCTAGCTGTTTCTCCCCTTCCCTTCTTACCTTGAATATAAACCTTTGTTGGGCCGTGCCTCCGTTCAACTTACGCATCGTGCCCGTCATAGTTATTTCATCTTGATCAGGACCCCATTTTGGAGGTTGTGGCTGCGCCTGCGGCGCAGCAGCCGTAGCCACAGCTATAGCTTTTGATTAAGAAATATCTGTTAGGGGTCCAATGTATCAGCTAAACTCCTTTAAGAATAATACCCACAAAAATAATAAAACCTCCAAAATAAGACTTAATAGCAATTTGTAATTTTTTCGTTCCGTTTAGTACGTTCCTATATAAATTCGCAAAAATTATCAATATTAACTTTAATAATATATATTAATTATAAAACTTTTAGCATTTTAATTTATATAATTTAACGCAAAATTAAAATTTTAATTTTTTAATTTAATAATAATTTTAATTAATACGAAATAAAAATTATTATAATAAAAAAATAGCCCAAAATTGTGATGGCTCGGCGGTTTAACCAACTATTAAACCTTAAGTCGACGGGTTTATGTTAGCAAAAGTATCGTGGGAATCTAAGCAATAGATATAATAACGTATTACGTCTTATAATGCCAAAGGTGCCTTAGGTAACGAATTATTATTATAAGCTAAAGCTATCTAAATTATGGAATTAATAAGCATATATATCTTTCTTCTTTAGCTGGATTACCACCAGTAAGTTGGTAATCCGGCTCACTGTAACGGCTATGCGGTTTAACCAACTATTAAACCTTAAGTCGACGGGTTTATGTTAGCAGGAGTATCGTGGGAATCTGAGCAATGGATACAGTAACGTATCACGTCTCGTAATATCAAGGGCGTCTTGGGTAACGATGTTGTATTGCAAGCTGAAACTATCTAAACTATAGAAATAACGAACATATATATTCTTATTTTGGCTCAAGGTACTTAAGCGGCTTAAACCCTTAAAACCTTTAAATCCTTTAAGCCCTTCTGCTAGCTTAAGGAGCTTAAGGTGCTTGGCGCTTTGAGACCTTTGAGCTAGTCACGTGACATCTTGGCTAGGGTGGGACCCGTTCCTCTTGTGGTCCTGACCGTCCGGGAAGAAGCCAAGACCGTTAGGTCATAACACTCACTGGCTTACCATTAGTAAACTGGTAATCTATTACGTAACCTGATCCATATGGTTTTTTTTGGCCTTTTCCGTTACAACCGTTTTTGGAAGCCGTAACTTATTAAGTCGTAACATAATCTCCTTTTTCTTAAAATCTTGTCCTTAAGATTTCTTTTTTTCCTAGTAAGTTTTTTCTACATACCTTTAACATGTCTTTCGGTATATCTAAACGTTGTTTTCGCAAATCCGAATAATAACTTGCCTTAGCTAATTTAATTGAATTCGAAGGTTTTAACGCAATACCTTATTTTTTTTTGTTCTGTTCGGCAGCTTAATTACCAAATGATAAATAAGGCTTTTTGTTATAAGGAATGTGTCCGTCGAGATCGTTCGTATGACGGGATAGAAATCCCTATTTCTATAATTAATCGTTATATTGCAAAATTAAAAAAATTAAAAAAGGAAAAGCTAACGGCTGAAAAATCTTTATTCGAAGTTTTTATGTATTTTTTTCGCATACGTCGTTAGCGTCAGTACTATTAGTTTCAGGGTACGAAATTTATTAATCGTACCTTTTAATTCTTAAATAATTTTAATAACCTTACGTAATTGGAATCGGAATCCGTAATTAAGGTTTAAACCTTAGGAAGGATGGACGTTATTAATTGGAATGCGGTGGATCAAAGGCTTTTTTCCGTAAATTTCGTGGACTGGGATATTATTATTTTGGGTAGTTCCGCCGTCGCTGGTAAAAGTTCTTTAACAGGCGTTAAGCGCTAATAAAATTCTTGGCGGGTTCCCAGATATTTTCGAAATCTAGGTGCTTTTTTTATTTGATTAGGTATTAAGTAAATCCGTTTTGTTTTTACATATCGAGGATTTTTTCCATTTCGTATATTTGTTCGTTTTTTATTTTTATGTTATCTTATATCGTATATACTTTGATTGTATTTGCTGTTAATTCAAATAAAAAAATATGAAAAATTAGATGGAATTTGATTTTTGGTCGAAATTTTAATTAGTAATTGTTTTTTAAGATTTTCTTGGCAATTTTATATGGACCGATATATTTGAAATCAAGTTTTTTGCTGGATTTCTTTATTTGAATATTTTTTGTGATAAGGAAAATTATTTCCCCTTTTTCGAAAATTAATTTTTTTAACTTTTTCTAGTTATAATACTTATTTATTTAATTTCGTACAAATTCTAATTCTATCTTTGTTTCTTGGTATAATTATTGTAATTATTTTAACGTAAAAATTATTTTAATATTAATTAAACCGTTATTGTATATTGTTTTGTAAATTTTTAAAATAAAACCAAAATTTACGTTCGCAAATATTATTTTAATATTTTCGTAATAGCTAGTATTATAAGTTAATTAAGTAATCGGTAATTTTTTAACTTAATTATTTTGTTCGTAATTAATGTAATATTATAAATAAATTTTTAAAGTTTAATTTATTCGTTTTATTTATTTATTTGTTTAAGGTTTAAATACGCTGGATAATTTGTAATTTAAGCCGATTTGTGCCATTAAACCTTGCCAAAATTTAGATACGAATATTGATTTTTTATGTGATATAATTTCTATTAGTAATCCGTATATATTAAAAATGTTTCTAAAGAAAATGTATACCAGTTGTTCGACGTTTATATCCTTATGATATAATAAGAAATAGGAAAATTTCGTGAATCGATCGACGATTACAAAAATGCTGTCGTAATGTATTCCCGTAGCTAGATTTTTTGTTATAAGGAGTTTAGTAATAAAGTCGAATGTAATTAAATACCATAATCGTTTTATAATTAATAATGGCTATAGTTTTTCGTATAATTTATATTATCGAGTTTTTGCTTTAAAGTAAACGTCGTATTGCTATATAATTTTTTATATTATTGATTTTATTTTAGGAAAAGAATATATACGTTAAAATTACTTTAGGGTTTTGTAAATCCTTAAATATTTATGTAATTAATATTCGTATATTTTTCGTACTAGGTTTTTTTGATATTTTTCTGGAATTTATATCTTATTCATTCTTTGGTTTTCTGGGAGACCGTCATTATGTTGTTAAATTTTCTGATGTATATCGCAAGGTATTACCTAAATTATCTCAATTTGTTATAGGCGTAAATATTTTTTTATAATGGTATTAAAAATTGTATAGCTAATTTTGACCAATTTTTTTTAAGGTTTGGTTGTTTGCTTAAGGTATTTGCTTTGCCGTTTTTTAATCTTTTTTTGTAAATAATAACGAAATCGAAGTTCGCCAATTTTTCTGCGTATTTTAATTATCGTTTTGTAAGCTTTTTAGTTGTAATAAATCGGATAAGATTTTAATAATCCGTATAAACCTTAATCTAATGTAAGTTTCCCTTTAGGAAGTACCTGAATTCTCGAAATGCCATAATAATAACCATAAATTCCTTATTTAGAATACGGTAATTAAGTTCGGCTTTTTTCAATTTATATAAACAAATACAATAAGGTGTAATTTGTCTTAATTATTTTGTTATCCGATTATTACGCCTAATATATAATCCGAAATATCGGTTTTTAGCTTAACGGGGCGGTTTAGATCGTACATAATTAGTACTGGCTTGCTAATAATCGCATCTTTAATACTTTGAAATACTTTTTCTATATCTAGCGTCCGTTTGAATTTTTTTATGAGATTTATTAAAAGTATAGCTATTTTGCTAAAGTTTCGAATGAATTTTTTGTAGTAGTTGGCGAATCTAAGGAATGCTTGTACCTTTTTGATTATCGTTGGCGTTTGTTATTTTGTAATTGCAGCGATTTTTTTTGGGTTTATTCTAATATGTCCTGGGGTGATGATATGTCCTAGATATTCTATTTTTTGTATATAGAACTGATTTTTTTCCGCATTAATAAATAGCCTTATATCCTGTAAAGCTTGAAGAACTTCATGAACGTGTTTTGCGTATGCTTTTTCCGTCTTTAAGAAAATAAGAATGTTATCGAAATAACAAATAACGAAAATATTAAAGTATTTTCGTAATACGCAATTAATTATTTGCTGAAAAGTTGTTAGTGCGTTCGTAAGTCCTATTAATATAACTAAATATTTAAATAATCCGTATTTCGTTTTAAAAGCTGTTTTTTATTCGTATCCTTTTTTAATTCTGATAAGGTTATATTTATTTTTAAGATCGAATATTGTGAATTATTTGGCTCCGTAAAATCGGTTTTTTATTTCCGTAATCAAAAGTAATAATATTCGATTTTTAATAATAATATCGTTTAATTGTTAGTAATCGACCATAAGTTATAATTTCCCATTTTTCTTAGGTACGAAAAATATCGAGTATTCTGCCGATAATTTCGAAAGTTAAATCTATTTTTTCTGTAACCGATTTTCCAGGTATTCCCTAAAAGTACCTAATTTATCTTTATTAAGATTATAAATAAGATAGAACTTTATCGAAGATTTTTTTTAAAAAATTATTTTATAATTTTATTTGTTATATTTTAATAACTTTATATCGAATTCCTTTTGAAAAGCTATTCGTATTTATAATATTATGATAATATATTAATTAGATTTTCTAATTCCTTAAGTTATTATTCTTATTATTCCAAATCGTTATTTAATTATTTTAATTTCGCTTTAATAATAGCAATAATACGTCGTATTTTTCTTTAATATCCGTTTTTTTTGTATTTTGTTTTTTTAAGTGGTAAAGTATTTATCGTATTTTTATGCTTATATTCGTCGTTATTATCGATCGAATATTAAGATTTTAATTCTTTTTTTTTCGTTTGTTAATAAGAAATAAAACGAATTTTACCTGGCCAGTTCCGCTATTAATTAAAATTCCGTACTAATATATTTATAGTAATTCTAAAATTATATCGTAATTCCCGAATAAAACGATATCGAAATTAATCGTCTAATATTATCCTTTAATAAGAATTTCGAGGTAATCAATTTCGCGTATAACTTTTCCGTTATCGTAAGCGAATTCCTAACCTTCGGCATTTATCGCTATATAGGGTTCTAACTTATATCTTTATGGCAATTTAAACTTATTGATTATATCTGGTGCAATATAATTTCCGCCTAAAGTTTCGTAATCCACCATTGCAATATATTAGTATGTTCCGATTCGTATTTTTAAAGTAATAAGGTCGTTAACGTTTCCTATTATCGCGTTTAAAGCCTTTTTTAGAAATTCCCTTTAATTCCTCTGGATTTTGTTATCCTACGGCTTTTTTATAAGTAAACTTTTTTTTTAATTTCTATTCGAGTTTATCGAGCTTTATTTATATTTTTATATACAGCGTATTAAGCTATTATATTTATTGTTATTATCGGCATATTATTCCTTTCACCCGTATTAATTATTTCTGGTTTTTTTGCAATTGTTTTCCTTATCGAATAAATTATTTTCTTATATTTACGATTATATCCTATTATGCGTTATTTTGGCTATCATTTTAAAGATCTTCTGTAAATTAACGTATTTTTTCCTTAATAGCTTTTTTTTTAGGGATCCGCAATAAATACTAATTGAAAATGGAAATCTGTAATAACTTTTTAATAATATTTTTTTACCGTACGCTAAATTAATTCCTTTTCCGTTTAGTAATTACATTATTTATAATAATAAAAGGGGTTTTCTTATAGGTATTACTTTTTTTCGGGCCAGCCCTTTATTTCGGCTAGTTATTAGATATTTTTTGGGGTTATGATTCGAAATTATCGATACTATTATTTATTATTTTTATTATACCCGGTACGATTTAAAAATTTAAATCCTTTATAATATATTCAGGTAATTCGTACGTAAATATATTATTTTTATTTTTTATGGTTAGAATATTTTCATCATCGATAGTATATAATATACATTTTACCGTATCGATCAGGTATTCCGGGATAAAGTTTTTCCGTTTAGTTTCGGTATTCGTGTAATTATCTTTATAACGCCTTTTATTATGTTTGCGATATTTATTAAGTTAATTTTCTGGTTTTTCGCATTTTTCGTCGAATTTCTTATCGTAATAGTCCTTGTTGGACTTTTTGCTATAAGCCGAATATATATTTAGCTTGGATTATGTTAATAACTTTGCTATTATTTCTTTAATTGTTCCTGGGTTATTTTTCCGGTATAAGGGTCTAATTATCTTATCGTAACTTTTTGGGTCTTTTGTATTTATAAGCTTTGTATTCCATTTTGCCGTAATTAAAGCATTTAATCTGGTTCTAATCCTATTTGTAGGTAACGCCGAGTTCCATAGGTTCTGACGCCGTTCCGTAAAAAGTAAAGGATACGTTTTTTTTTCCCCCTGGTTAAATTTGTTATATTCCGAGCGTAAGGTATATTATTCTTTTTTTTCCTACTGTTTTTCAAACTGTCGATTATCAATCTTAATTGCCTTTATAATATACCGGTTTAAGGTAACTGGTTGCTTAATCCGAATAATCTTATTTTTCATATTATTTTTCAGCCCTTTATAAAATATATTGATAAAGGCGTTAGTTTCGTTGTTTTTTTATCCTGTCTTAGCCGTAAAACTTTTAAAGGTTACGGCATATTTAGACGTAAATTCTTTCTGTCGAAATTATAAAAGTTATTAAGCTGTTAATCGTTTTTTATCTGGATTGCCGAAATTATCGCGTATTTTATTTTCGAAATTGATATAAGTTAAAAAGATTTTATTAATAAAATTTTCCTTATTTATTTTTCTTATTTTTAGGAAATTTTTTATAATGGGCTTAAATTAATTAATTATATTTTCTATTAGGTATATTTTTATTATTAGGATTATATCCGCTAGGTTATTAAGATTTAGAAAACGAAGGTAAATTTGTATCTAAATTAAAAAGGTTTAAGGATTACCTTTTTTATCGTAAGGTTCTGGCTTTTTTGGCTTTATACGAGCGAAAAAGGGTTGAGTAAATGGCGTAGCCTTAAGCTGTCGAACTTCTTTTTTTAACTTCCGAATTCGAGCTTGAAATTGCTAAATAAAGGTTTCCTAAATGCTGATCAATATTTTAACAATATTAAATATTGTTCAAAGTTTGACGGTACTATTAAATAAAAACTTATAACGTATAACGGCTCGGCGGTTTAACCAATTATTAAACGTCAAGTTAACGGATTTATATTAGCAAAAGTATTATAAAAATCTGAATAATAAATATAATAACGTATTACGTTTCGTAATGCCAAGGGTGCTTTGGGTAACGAATTGTTATTGCAAGCTGAAATTATTTAAATTATAGAATTAATGAAGGTATATATCTTTTTTCTTTAGCTGGATTATTACCAGTAAGTTGGTGATCCGGCTCACTGGCTTACCATCAGTGAGCTAGTGATCCATTACGTAACCTGATCCACATGGTTTTTCTTGGCCTTTTCCGTTGCAACCGTTCCTGGAGACCGTGGCTTGTCAGGTCGTAACAAAAATCTCGATTAATATATGTTATAACTTTTTACTCCTTTTAGGCCAGCACGATAATAACATAATTATATAAGCTAAAATAATAATACATTAAACTTAAAATCGCTTATAATAAATTTTAAACCATATTTTTTTAATTAGCTAAATATAAATAATATATTTAAAAATTTAAAATAAATATCCTAAATCTTTAAGCATTTAACCTTTTAAAGAGAAACGTTTATTTTTATTTGATATTTTTACCGGTTTTTTGCCAATACAAACATAATTAACCTATATGCCAATATTATATATACGGCCGATAACTTTATAAAAACTTTACGCCGTCGGTTTATTTGCTTTATATTAGGCGTTATATTTAATAAGTACAGCCGTATTTTATGGAAAAAACGAATTAATACGGTATATAATTTAATTTTCGTAAAGCTTAATATTTGTTTCGTTATTAAAACAAATTTTAAATTTTTTTAATTATTTAAGCTTTTTCGTTAATAACCGATTTAATTATTATTTAAATTATATTATTAATTAAATTAACGAAAGAATAACTAATTTTCATATTAATAATTTTATATTTTATTTTTGTTTTAATATTTACGGATACGAAAAAACTTAATTTAAAAATATTTAACTATATAATTCCCGGATAACATAACCATATTATTTTTAATTCTAAATAAATATTGAATAATTAGTTCTAAATTATTATATTAAATTTTTTTTGGAATAACAATATAATTTGGTTATTATTAACAAAATATATTTATTATTAAATTACAAAAACTTTCGGTTTAAATATATTAATATCCGTAACTTACGTTTTATTTTCTCTGCTTTTATATATTGGTTTACGTATATAATAATTACTAATGATATTAGAAAAAAAATCGCGAAATATAACGGCTTTTGTTAAATCGGCGGCCTAACTGAATATAGCTATAAAGCGGAAATCCGGCGTTTTAATATTAATTATCCTGAAATTAATATTATTATTTTCCTTATATCTAAAAGTTAATGTTCGAATTAAGAGTACTTAAATTTTCTAATAATTAATATATTTAGGCCAATAAGTAATAATAATTTGCGTTTTATTATTAAAATTATTATTTATATTAATAATAAGGCGAAAATTATAGATATCCGTAAACATCTAATTAGGACTATAGTAAACCGAGGGTATTCGTTAAAGGTTATAAAAAAAGCTATTAAATTTTATAATTCCAAAATACTCGAAAATAATAAAAATCTGCCCAATAAATAAAGCAAGTAATTATCGTTAATTTTAGAAATTACCTCACCTATAATAATTAAAATCATAAAAAAAAGATATATAAAAATGTCCGGATCGTTATTACTACGAAACCGTTTTGTTTTCCGCTTCGTATTATACGACTACTACTTTTTTCTTAAATATATAACCACCTAATTTAAAAATTAAAACTAATTAAAGACAAACGCTTTTATAAAACGTTAATTTTCGTTTAAAGTAATATAAATTACGTTAATTTCGAATAATAACTTTTCCGGCGAACGGCGGAATCTAGGCCCTTTTTCAAAAGCTATAAGCTTTCCGTATAATATATTATAATATTTACGTATAACGGGATCCTGATTAATTTGAATCAAAAACTTTTGCTAATTTTCGTATATTAACAACCTTTCGCGTATTCGTTTTTCCTTTAAAACGTTAATTAATCAGTTAATTCGAATAGTCAAATTAGTAATTCGGCTTAAATCGTCGTAAAAAACTTAATTACAAAATTTTTTTTCAAACGTTATATTAATTCTTTTATATTAATGCCATAAATTTAAGGTACGCGTACGTATCTTCTGTTCTAAAAGCGTAGCTCGGTAAAACTGGAAAAATTCGGATTTATCGTATTTTAAAAAGGAGAATAATAATATAATGGGCTCGGGATGCAGCTGTTATACGCGTTACGGTTTAAAAGTAACAAATAGGTCCTGATTAGGACTAAAATAGTATTAATAATAAGCCATGGCAGAAATAACGATATATATATATATATTTATAAAAAAACGTCTTGTTATTAAGTTATTACGGATTTTCGTTTTTTTGAAAAATCAAATGCATTAAACGAAGCCGTTTTTACGCAATTACAACTTAGGCTTCGCTGGCTCGTTACGGAGATTTGGGATTTGATTGGTTAATATTTAGCGTTATAGAGCGGTATTTGTCGGCTAGTAAGAGGTGCTTTAACACCCTATATACGGAAGATTCCTTCTAATCGGAACATATATATTCCAAAACTAGATTACCTTAAAGTGCAATGCGCATTTTAAAGCACCTACAACTAATTATTAATATACATATAATTAATATCCCTTATATCTGGTAATTAAAAGTTTTATTCGTTTAATTAAAGCATATATTAATTAATCAACTATTATTAAAATAATATAAATTATATATTAAATATAATTATTAAAATACGCTAATAATAATAATAATAACCGTACCGTTAACGTCCTCCGTTATTTACAAAGGACTTAAGGATTAAAATAGCTTTAAAGACGAATTTTAATTGAAAATATACGCATTTAACACTTAAAATTATATCAATTTTCAGTAAAATATTTAATAATTTATTAAATTTATAAAATTAATATAATCTTTTACCAAAAAAACGAATCCGTTATATAATACGAACTAATACCTCAAAGGGTTTTTCGTTTATATTTATATTTTTTCGAAAAAGTACCGAAAAAATTAATTATATTAAATACTTACCGAATACTTTGATAATAATAATCCAAAATAAATAAATTTATAATTAAGACTTTACGGCGTATACTTACAAAAATTAAAAATACGACACTTTTCGTAAAAATATTAACGATTTTACAAAATAAATCCTAAAATCGATATTTTTAATAATTAAAAAAACTAGCTTTTTTTAAGAAAAAAACTTACGAAACTAATACGTTAAAATGGGCGAATCCGGCAAAGTATATCATAATAGATTTCTAATTAATATTTAATAAAAATATTACAAAACGTTAAAACAAATTTGAAATTTAATAAACATCAAACGAATAAATCGTAAAATAGCAAAAGATTAAAGATTTAAAATAATAATATAATATTTTAAAAACAAAAACGACGATTGTATAAATTAACAATTTATATATAATATTAAATTTTATAATGAAAATATAAATTATTATTTTCCAAATAATAAAAAAAGCTAAAATCGATAACGGTATAATTAATTTCCAAAAAATAATAATTAATTTTTTAAATTATTAGATTATTGCCTATCTTATATTTATATTACGAAATATCAAAATAACGTTTTTAACGTTTTACAGAATATCTATAAACTTTTTTAATTAAAACGATTTTAATTTAGAAAATCCTAAAAATATTAACCTTTAACCGTAAGGAAAAACCTTAAACTGTAAGCCGAAACGAAATAACCGTAAAAGTTCTTATATAAACTAAAACGGTACTAAGCAAAAACGTTAAAAATTAAACATATAAAGTATTCGATATAAAACGTACCTAATTAATTACTATATATTATTTAATTGCTATTATATATTCCTTAAAAAATCCTTTAAAACTTTTTATTTTAAAAATAAAATAATAATATATATCTAAAAACGAATTTTCGCTGATCAATTTTTAAAGGAAAAAAATTAACCGTTTATCGAAAATTATAAAACAAATTATTATATAAAAATTAAATTAATTCCTAAAAAAGATATAACAAATATTAATATATTTTTTAAATATTAATTAACGTAACGTTATAAGTATTTTGTTTTATTCCTTAAAAATTTAATTATTTTAAACTTAAAATTTACGATATATATTGTTAACTTAATTAACAAATTTTTAAATTTTAAACTTACTTTATAAAGTACTAAAGTATACGTAAATAATAATTTCGTTTCGATTAAAGAGTACGAAAAAAATTAATATAATTTTTCGAAATTTTAATAATATAAAAATATTACGTTTATACGATATAATATATTACGAAACTTTTATATATAATTTAGTATTTCTCCGGCAATTCCGGAAAAAAAGTTATTAATAAAATAACCGAAAAATTAATAGTTTTATTCGAAAGAAATATAAATAAATAATTATTATACTAATAAATAAATTTGATTAATTCGTTATCGAGAATATTAACGTAATAATTATTAATATAGTTTTAATAACTTATAAATAAAACGTTAATTTATAAGTAGCAAAATTATTACAAATTAGTAACGATATTATATAATATCTAAAACTAAAATATTTAAGACCCGAAATAATCGCTTAATTATAATTTTATACAAAAAAATCCGCTTAAAAGGTCCTATAATAATCGAATACCAAATATATAATAAAGCAAAAGTTAAAAGGCTAATATGCCGTAACTCAAAAAAAAGAATATCCTAATAAAAATAAAAAATCGCTATCGATTTTACAAACTTTGAAAAAAACTCTAAAAAATATAAATACGTTATATTTATTATCGATAAATATTTAAATTTTAATGAAAATATTTATTTTAAAAATTAAAATGAAAATATATTAAATATAACGTTTTAGTATTCTTTAAAAAGTTTAAAAATTTAAAATAAAGGCTTTCTATAAATAATCAAATATAATAATAAAATCTTAAAAATTATTAATTTCGAAATATATTTTAATTACCTTTTTTTAATATTAAATTTAAACCTTTAATATTATATACTTAGGTTTAAAACGACAATGCAAAATATTTAAGAAATGTAATTAAGGAAAAAACAATTATAATACGAAATAACGTTAAATTACCTTTATTCCTAATCGTATATATTTTTAAAACGGTAATATATTTATATAACCGTATTTTTAAATACGTATTTATTTGTCAAAACCCATATAAAATTTATTATATTTATTTGGAGTACAAAAATAATATTATAATATTTAATCGAAAATTTTAATAAGTTTACTTATAAATATATGGTTATATAACTTACGTTGTAATAATTATTACGATAAAAAATAAAAATTTCAAAAATTAAATCTTAAAAGGTATATTAGTTATTTCGTCGGTTACTGATTTATAAATATTTATGAAATTTAAAACCTATTAATTAATAAAATTATTATTATTTAAAATATATAATTTAACGAAAAATTCTTTTTTTAGATAATATTAAACACCTAAAACATAATTTTTTATATATTATAAAAAAAGTTACAAAAATTATTCCGATAAATAAAAATATTTAATTAAAATAATAATTATCTAATTTATACATAAAAAATTAAAACTTTAAATAAAATAATTTAATTACTGGTTAAATAAAACAAATGTCAAAAAAGTATTAACGTAAAATACGTACGGAATAAGAAAAAATAAGCATATTTACAAAAGATTAATTATTTTTATACGACCGTTATATTCGAATTATTTTCGTTCTATAAATTATTACTGCTATTAACGTTTACTCTAATAATTATTACGATTATTACGCTAACAGAAAAAATAAAAATAACTTTAAATTCCTTTTATATTATTTAACTTAAAATAACGGTAAAAAACGAAAATACCTTGTAGGTTATAAACCTAAACTCTTCGTATATTCCATATTAAAAAAGTATTATCCGAAAGGAATATAAGGTATAAAAAGCCGTATTTAATATAAAACGTTTAACCCTCTTTATAAGTACGTATAATATCCGGCTAATAAATTATGAAAATTTTAAAAATTTAATTATTTAAAATATACGTTATTTTAATCGAAAAAATAATAATATTTTGATATATAAAAGGGCATTTAAGTTATAAGACCAAATATATAAACGTGGTTTAACGTTATCGTTGCGAAATTATAAAACATTAAATATATATTTATTAAAAAACTATTTTGTAAAATCAAAAAGATTTATTTATAAAACTATAAGGAAATATAATTTTAAAAAGTTATTAAGTAGTTTTTTACTCAAACGAAATAGGTTTTAAAATATATATAAATATATATTTAAAAGTTTAATAAATATAATTAATTTTAAAGATATAAAGCCCATTTTATTATACGAAATAACTAATAATTTAAAATAGCTTATAATAATATATACGTAATTACTTTTACTGAAAAATCGTTTAAAATTTTAATTACTATTACGGTTAAATTTAAAATAAAATTTAAGTAATATAATATTATAAACCTTTTTATAAATATTAATTTATTTTACAAAATATATATAAAAATACCTTTAAAATATTTATAACGTAATAAAATTTTCTTAATTAAAAAGGCGTTATATGGATTAAGAGGATTAATTTTTTTATAATAAATGGATTTTATTAAAATATTTAAAAAGTTAAAATTTAATTTTACTTTTTATAAATTTTAGTATTTTATTTGTTAAAAGATATTTTTTAAACGATATTATTATAATATATTACCAAAACAATTAAAATTCTATCGATTAAGTAATTTATTAAATATAAAAACGGTATATTTTAATAAAAAATAAAAATTTATAATAACTTTTCGGTATTAAAATAATTAAAAAAAAATTTAATAAGAAAATTTAATTATTTTAATCTGATTTTATAAATAAGTGAATTAACTTAATACTTAAAAAATTTAAATCATTTTTTAAAAATATTTATAATTAATATTAAATTATTGCCGAATTTTAATTTAGCTTATTTAAATTTTCTTAATAAATATTAGAAAAAAATCGGTTGTATTTTTTTATAATACTTAATACGTAATCCGATTTATTTTTTGCGGCATTCCGATTTGTCCAATTTAATTTAAACTTTAATAATATATATTATAAAGCTATTAATTAAATTATATTATATTTAATCCGAATTAAAATATTAACGTTATAATTTAAAGGTAAAAATTTATTAAATATTTAAAATTTCGCTTTTTTTATAAAAAATACGATTAACCAAAAAAGGTTTTAAATTTATATTATAAAGTTGTTCAAAAAATAATAAAGTAACGGGCGAATAAATAAAATATAATAATTATTTTTTTAATAAAAACAAAATTATTATATATTGCACAAATTATTAAAAAATATTATTTAATTTTTAATTAATTAAAAAATGAAAACATATTTTAAATATAAAATTATTAAATATATAATATAATAATTAATAAATTATACGGCTTATTAATATTAATATTATTTTATTAATAAAGAAATTACGGTATATAAATATATATAATTATTTATCACGATAAATTACAAAAAAGGATTTAACTAAAATAGATTATACGTTTATAAGCAATATATTAATTAACGGTTTAACGAAAACCTTATTATATAAATTTTTTAAATTTTTTAAAAAATAATTAAAATTAATAAATATTACGAAAGCTTTTAATTAATAAAAAAACGTTTTACGAAAGATTTTAAAGAAAAAGTTAATTAATTAAAAAATTTAATTACCGGAAGAAAAATAAAATAAATAATTATAGTTTTAAAAGTTATAATAATTAATACTGTAAATACTTTAAGGTATTAAGGAGGTATATCGGTTAATAAAAGATGTTTTAGCACTCTATATACGGAAGATTCCCTTTGATCGAAATATATATGTTCCGGAACTAGATTACCTTAAAGTGCAGTGCGCGTTCTAAAGCACCTGCAACTAGTTATCAATACACACACAACTGATGTCCCTTATATCTGACAGTATTTGAGTAACTTTGAAGAAATTGGAAAAACGAGTTGCCTCATCGTGATCAGGACCCCATTTTGGAGGTTATGGCTGCGCCTGCGGCGCAGCAGCCGTAGCCACAGCTATAGCTTTTAATCAAAAAATATCTATTAGGGGTCCAATATATTAGCTAAACTCCTTTAAGAATAATACTTACAAAAATAATAAAACCTCCAAAATAAGGCTTAATAATAAGTTATAATTTTTTTATTCCGTTTGATATATTCCTATATAAATTCGCAGAAATTATTAATAATAACTTTAATAATATATATTAATTATAAAATTTTTAATATTTTAATTTATATAATTTAATATAAAATTAATATTTTTATTTCTTAATATAATAATACTTTTAATTAATATAAAATAAAAATTATTATAATAAAAAATAATTTAAAATCTTAATAAATATATATTATAATTTCTTAACCTTTTTAAGCTAATATAATAATAATATATAAGGTTTAAAATCGTTTGTAATAAATCCTGAAATATATTTTTTAAATTAATTAATATAAATAATATATTCGAAAATTTAAAATAAATATTTTAAATTTTTAAATATTTAATTTCTTAAAGCGAAATATTTATTTTTATCCGATATTTTTACCTGTTTTTTACTAATATAAATATAATTAACTTATATGCCAATATTATATATATAATTAATAACCTTATAAAAACTTTACGCCGTCGATTTATTCGCCTTATATTAGGCGCCATATTTAACGGATAAAGTTGAATTTTACGGAAAAAACAAATTAATATAATATATAATTTGGTTTTCAAATAACTTAATATTTTTTTTGTTATTAAAATAAATTTTAATTTTTTTTAATTATTTAAATTTTTTTTTAATAATTAATTTAATTATTATTTAAATTATATTATTAATTAAATTAACAGAAAAATAACAAATTTTTATTTTAATAATTTTATATTTTATTTTCATTTTAATATTTACGAATACGAAAAAATTTAATTAAAAATATTTAACCATATAAATGCCGAATAACATAATTATATTATTTTTATTTCTGAATAAATATCGAATAATTAAGTTTAAACTATTATATTAAATTTTATTTTTAAATATTAATATAATTTAAGTATTATTAACGAAATATATTTATTATGAAAATGGAAAAATTTCCGGTTTAAATATATTAATATTCGTAAGCTATATTTTATTTTCCCTATTTATATATATTAATTTATATATATAATAATTATTCGTAATATTATAAAAAAATCACGAAATATGGCGTTTTTCGTTAAATCGGCGGCTTAATTAAATATAATTATAAGGCAGAAATCTGGCGTTTTAATATTAATCGTTCCGAAATTAACATTATTATTTTTCTTATATTTAAAAATTAACGGTTAAATTAAAAGTTTTTAAGTTTTTTAATAATTAATATATCCGGATTATTATATAATATTCTTTTAACCCAGTTTAATAATTTGCGTTTTATTATTAAAATTATTATTCATATTAATAATAAGACGAAAATTATAAATATCCGTAATTATTTAATTAAAACTATAATAAATTAAAGATATTTATTAAAAATTATAAAAAAAGTTATTAAATTTTATAATTCCGAAATACTTTATAAAAACCAAATTCATATATATAATAACTTAAAATAATTAGATAATTTTATCCGTATCGTTATATCTATTATTATTTTTAAATTAAACGTAAATATCCCGGATATTAATCGAATAATATAATAAAATATACTGCAAAACTTTTCAATTAAAAATTTATAATAATAATTCGATTAAGTAATTCGTAATTATAAGTAATTAAATATAACTAGCCATAAACAAATTATATTATTTGCACCTTATTAGGCGTTCGATAAATATAAAATTAAATTATTTATTTCGGAAAAATCTAAAATAACGAAAATTATCCAGGCCCGGTAAGCCAAAAACCGTATTATTCATAAAAATATAAAGATCATAATAAAAAGCGATATAACGAACTTGGATAATAAAAAAAATAATACGCAATTTATCGCAAATAAACTCGATCAAAACAAAATAATTATCGAATTTCAATTTTAACTTTCGGCCGGCTAAAATATTACCCGTAAACCTTCGAAATAAAATAATCCTAACTTGTAATATCGGACAAAAATAAGGCCTTAATAATACGCGTTATTTAACGGCAAATATATACGTAAGGCGATTTTAATATATTTAAAAAAACGAAATTATTATATTAAAAAAACCGTAATAATTTAATTCCGGCTAAACCTTATTATAACATATATACATTTAATTTCTTCTATATATCTAAGCCTTTAAATTCGAAAGTATTTATATAAAAATAACTAAAAACCGGTTCGGTAAAAACGGTTACTTAAAAAATAATAAAGTCCTGATATAAACGACGGACGAACGAATTACTTTTTACGTAATTGTTTCCGCTTGGCGATAAAAAAGCAAAATAAATATTTATTCTTATTAAACTTAAACAATTTTTACTTAATAAATTTCCGAATAAATTAAATAAAATTAAAAGTCCATATTTAATTCAAAATATAATCGAATTAATTAAGGCGGTTCCCGATCTCGATAAATAACAATATTAGAACATTTTGAAAAACCGCCTATTTTCTGCATTATATATAATATACGAAAAAATAATATTATCGATTTCACAAAAAATATAAATAATTTTTTATAAACGGCAAAATTCGCTTAATCGGAAATAACAGCGTTATATCCCCATATTACAAACCAATTTATATAAATTATAAATTATTATTACGTTATAAATTTAATAAATATCGGAAAAAATTATAAGGCCGCCTTAAGTTACATCCCGTTTTAATTAAAATATATCGTATACGGTCGTTCGGTTTAAATTAATAGCTAATAATTTAACGGTAATCCTAATAGTTCAAATATTAAATTGGCATATAGTTTATACGCTTTCGTAATTTAAAATCGCAATTTCGATTATAACGACGCCTATATTTATACGCGTAATTCGCAATATATTAAATAATCCTAATTAAAAGCTTATTTTATCTCCTTTATTTATAATATCGGCGCAAAACTTATCGTTCCTAAATATTTTTAACTTTCTAGCCCCGCTTTCGTTACCGTACTTATATTCACATAATTTGTTTACTTTTATATTATTACCGAAATCGCCGGCGTTGCCAGAACAGAATAAGTTATAACCTAACGTTATAAATAATATATCGGAAAAGGAAATCGAAATAATAATTTTTATCGAAATTAAAAAATTACCCGTTAAAAATAAACAATATCTATTAGATAATAATATTAATAGCAAATTAAAAAATAATCGCGATATTAAGTTAAAAAGTAAAAAACGAAATTTCGCCGGTTTTAATTAAAGCCGATAATAAAAAATGCGTTTAA
Source organism: Monosporascus cannonballus (assembly GCA_004154925.1). Classification (NCBI taxonomy): domain Eukaryota; kingdom Fungi; phylum Ascomycota; class Sordariomycetes; order Xylariales; genus Monosporascus; species Monosporascus cannonballus. The sequence goes on from QJNS01000710.1 coordinate 38,913, forward strand.
TTTTGGTACGGTATCGCGTTCGTAAAACGTAATAATTGTAAATATTTATATAATATTAATTAAAGCTATTAATATATTATTTACTTATTAAATTCGTTCTTTTTATTAATTTTTAATTCGTTAAGTTTTATACGGAATATTAATTCGTTTTAATCCGGATAAATTATATACTATAAAATATATATAATATATTTATTTAGTTAAAAAATTAACGGAATTTTATATTACGTAATTCGAATTATAATATATTATGGTTATTAATAAATTATCTTTTTAACTTTTAACCCTTAATCTATAACGCCAAATTAAAATTTTTTAAATCTTATTTTCCGGTTTTTTTTCTTAAATTCGTTATATTAACTTTTGAAATATTTTTATCTTTTTTAATCTTTAAGGTATTTTTATTCGGATCAAATAATTAGGATAAATAATCGATTATACGGGTAAATAAATAATATAGATAATTTTTCGCCAATATTAGAAAAATTATTTTTTCCTTATTAATATAGCTATTCCGGCGTCCGTTTTTTTTTAAATATTAATTCGAAATATTTAAAATCTCGGATTTGCAATAAATCTTTATTAATTACGTTTTATAACCTTATTTTTTGCAATTAAAATTAATATCTGTCGGCGTACAGTCCTAATTAATATTTTTCGAGGCCGTCCGTATACTTTGTCGTTATTTTATTGGAAATTTTGATAATTGTTTTTTTTGAATTGGGGCTTTTTGGTTTTTTTAGTAAAAATCGACAGCCGGATTTAGCTTTTTTCCTCTCGCCGCGTTTTCCTTTTGTTAACGTAACTAAATCTTCGGCTGGTTCTAAGCATTCCTCTATTTTTTCACTAGCTAATTTTAAGAATTCTTTTATATTAAAATTCTATATAAATATAATAATAATCGGATATTCCGGGTAATAGCCGAAATCCTTAATATTAGTACTAAATATATTGCGGTACTTAAAAATCTAATTTTTATATAAAGTTATTTATTTAATAGCTAATTACGTATAATTACGGATTTTCTTTTCGTTTAATATTATAAAAATAATATTTATATAATATATACCATAAAATATATTGCGGTTTTATATTCTTTTTAATTAAGACCATAAAATTATTATATCTTTAATATCATTTATATTATGTAAATCGTTATAAATTATAAATTCCCGAAAATAATTAACGGCCCGAATTATATAATTTTTTAAACAATATACGCCGGTTAAATTTATAATATAAAGAACGTTTATTTTGCGATTCCAAAAACTTATTATCTAATAATCCGTATTATCCATATCGATAATTTTATTATTATATTTTAATATAAGGAAAAAAACGAATAAAATTGCATATTATTTAATAACTTTTTCGAACTTTAATAAAAACGAAATTTCAAAATCGTTAAAATATATAAATATATTTTTATTAACTTTTTATAAATTATATATATATAATTAAAATCCCGGAATATTTATTTAAATGATATTCCGAAATTATCGTAAATAAAATATACATTAATATATATATAACGATAAACAGCTTACGTTTTTTAATATATAATAATAAAATATACTTTATAAAAACCTTATAATACTGGGACTTTATCAAATAATCGTTTAACTTAAGGAAAATTTATTTTATAAATTAAAATAAGATTTAGAAAAATAATATATATAGCAGAAAATAAAATACGGAAAATGGTATCATAATTAATATAATTCGTATCGAAAATTAACCTAATATTGTTACGATCTTTATATATATTTTAATCTTTTGCTAAATTACTATATATTTTCTAAATACGATTACCGTATTTTACTTTATAAAACTGTAATAATATTATTATAATAATTATATAATATTAAGCATATATAAATAAGTAATTATAATTAGGAAATTAAATAATATTATAAATTTAACGATATAACTTCTGCTTAATTAAAACTAAAAATATAAATAAAAATATATAAAGATTTATAATATATAAATAAAATTTACGAATAATTAATAAATTATAAAAATATTTTAAAATAATATATATAAATTTTAAGATTATATAATTATAAATATGTAAATTATTAAGTTTATATAAGTTATTAAGTATAAATAAAAAAAAATTAATATTATTCCTTTTTATAACGAAATAATAACATAAAAGAAAAAAACTTAATAATTATATACAAATTCTATCAAATTTATATTTTATTTTAAATTTTTTAATATAATTTATAAAATTATTTCGATTAAATATATATTAAATATAATTATTATAATTACTTAATATATAATTAACATTATTTATTTAATTATAATTTCTTATAATTTTAAACATTTGTTATATTTTAATATATAAAATTATATTATTTACGCTATAATAATTATTAATTAATTTTGTTTTACTTAATACCCGAAATCTATATTATAATACATATCTTTATATATTTTACGATATTATAAAAGGTAAATAAATTTCTTGTCGATATAATAAAGACAATTTCCTTTATAACTTTCGATAATATATTCCGAACAAACTTAAAAAACCTTATTCGCCCGGTTAAAGGAATTAAATTCGCTAATAATATCCCCGAAAAATAAGTTCTTTCTAAAGAATAATCTGCGCCCAAAAAATAACTTTAAAAACGGGTAATAAAATCTCGGACTAAAAAATAGCGGGAATAGGTACTAGAATAAAAATAATCTGCCCTTAAGGAACAGCCTTAAGGATAAATAACAAGATTTTTAACCAAAAAATAACTGGAACCGGTATCAAAACAACTTACGATAAGGCGAAACCAATAACGTAATCCCGATTAAGGTACTTTCGTATTAACTAAATAATACTCGATTATTTTAAAATATAAGATACTTTTTACGAAAAATACATATTATACGTAACCGATTTTAAATACCAGATATATATCATAAAATTATATTAATAGAGCGAAAAGTTAAAAGGAAATAAATATTTTACGTTTTAGCATTAATACAAATATATATTAAGAAAATCTTACGATTATTAAAAATATATAAGTTCGGTAGTATTATAAAAATTTTATATTATAAATAAACTTTTTTACTACGGAAAAATACGGGATTTATATAAGCATTAAATATTAATAATATAATTCGGGATATTTTCTATAATAATAACCGGCAGAATAAAATTTACATTATAACGAATTATACTAATTTTACAAGTTATTAAATTACTAAGTTAATTACGGATTTTCGATTAATTACGGCTTTCGTAATTTAATAAAATAATTATATAAACAAAGTATTATATAAACAATATAAAAAAAAATTTATAATTTTATAAGCCGGGCCGCTTAACTAGCAAATACATATTATATAATTATTTTATAAATATTATAATTTACGGAATTATATAAGTAATAAATATATAAATTACGCATAAAAATGCGGCGAAAAATATTTATACGTAATTTCTAAATATTCGGCATTATTATATAATCCAAATAAAAATTTCCAATAAAACTTAAACGTAAATATTATATTTAAAATAAATAAAATTTTGGGATCCGAAAACATAAAAGGAATTATTAATGCATAAATCATAATAATACGCGAAAAAAAGTAAAGCGTAAAATTTTTTTAAAAAGTATTTAAAAACGTTAATTAATAAATAAATTATAAACAGGGTATACGAATTAACCCAAAATTATATATTATATTTAACTATAAGTAATAAAATATTTTTATATAATATTATAATAAATAAAATATTTAAACGAAATATAATTAATTAAAATTACGTAAATTATAAACCTAATTATTTATATTAATTTCGTTAATAATTATATTACGTATTATATCGTAAAATATTGTTTTTTTATTTGCAATTTTATTATCAAAAGTAAATAAGTTACGTTAATATAACGATTAAATAATTATAATAATATATAAAACGATCTCGAAATTAACTAATTAAGATTACGTAAATAATAAAATTATATTAATATTAAAATTATAATATAAATAGTATATTATTTATAAACAATATAAAATAACAAAAAAATAAAAAATTATATTAATGGTTCGTTTTCGTCCAATAAATCCTTATTTTGTTTATTTAACGATAACGACAATAATAACGGACCGCTTTAATTAAAATTATTAATTAAATTATTAATAATTTGTATTATAAGATTATTATTTTTTTATACACAAAATATTATAATTATCCGGAACTAAATTATCCTTAGTAAATTTGGTATCAAAAATATTTCGGGTAATTACGTTAAAATTATTTACAAATTAATTTTTATTTTTTTGCCGTACTTAGTTAATTAAACTTATTTACGTTATCAGCAATAGGTACGGTATTATTAAAATTAATAAACTTAATTTCCATAACTTTACGGCCCGCAGCCAAAATATTTTCGGAATCTTAGTTATTCCTTTAAATCCAAAGCGGATATCCTTTAATAAATTAAAAATTCCGAAATAGAAAATAAGTACGTTTAAGGATTTTGTTACGAAAATCCCAAATAACGTAACGCTTATTTTGCGAAAAAAATATAACGAGCATAAAATTTGCGTTATAAGGATATATAATGCCTAATTAAAAACGAATTTCGAAAAAAAAACAATATTAATATTATATATATTATTTTTCGACCGGCGGAATTCGTTAACAAATTACAGATTATAATATTCGCCCTTTTAATTAAATATTTTCCATATTTTCTTTTTAAATTTTATCGGAACCAGATTTAATACTAAAATTAAATTAATTGACTTTATAAAAAAATAATAATATCGGTATTCGCCGCCTAATATAACTAACGTCGCTATATTATATAATATACGAAAAATATAAATAAATTTGAGCTTTTAAAAAAATAATTTCGAAATTTTTTATCGATAAAAACGGTATCGATTAATAATTAGCTATTATTTTTAATAAAATTAAAAAAGTTATCGCCTTATAAAATATCGATTATATTAAAAACATTTCCGGTTACGTAATTATCCGATAAGAAAGCTTTATTCGGCACGTTTAAATTAAAATTACGTTATTTAAAAAATAATATAAATAAATCATATTTCCGAATTAAAAAATAAAATATTTACGAATTATCCGTTAAATTATTTATGTTATTAAGTAATATATTATTAATAAATAATAATAAAAGATTTTCGTCGAAAAAATTCTTATTTATTAATACCTTTTAATTAAAATTCCGTAATATTTTCTTTATTTATCTAACGTAATTAAAATATTTAGAAATTATCTTATGCGCAATAAATTCAAATTCGGCAACGGTTAACCGGAAATATATATATTTTATAAATTTAGTAAATTCGGTTTTCGAAAAAAGGTTTTCGATTAAGGTATTCCGGAAAATTCCATATATATTAAACGTTTTTATTATATATGGTTTATATCGAATACGTAATTTTTATAAAAATAACGCAAATATGCAAATATTATATATATAAAAAATAAAAGGTTCAAAAAAATAATATTTTGGTAATTTTTAATATAATTATGTTATTTTATTTAAAAATTAATAATTTGTTTTCAAAATTACCTACATTTTATACGTCTCGGTTATATTATCGGATTAATAAATACGTATAAATATAAGCAAAAAATTTATTTATATATAAAATGAAATAAAAATAAAAAATATTACCATTTTTTATTATATAAATTAACCGCTTTAATTTAATTAATTTATATTTTCCGAATATAGTTAATTATTTTCTAATTTTTATAAATAAAATAAAAATATTCCGAAAACCGATAGAATTATTTTTTTAATCTATATATTTTTTAAAAAAGCTTTTAATAAACGTTATAAATACCGTTAGTGGTATTTTTATTTTCATTAATTATATTTAACGAAATCGAATAACGTTTATTATTCAAAATACGTTTTAATTTAAAAAAAGCGGAAAACTTTTATTTATTACATTTATAAAATATATTAATAAAAATAAAAAATAAAATCCGGATAATACTAATTATAAATTAACAAAAAGTATTAAGCGGTACCAAATATTATTATAATATTTTATAAAATTATTTTATTTTATAATATTACTTAGGCCGGAATATAAATTATTTTAACTTTTTTTAACGATATAATTATAATAACGGGCAAAAGTAATAATAATATTTTGCATAACGGTACCGTATCGAAACGTTATATTACGAATATAATTTTAAATATTAAAATTATTATATTGAAATATAATATCGCCTTAAAATATCTAATTATAAAACGTAATTTATTTTAATTAAAATTATATAATTATAAAGGAATTAATACGATTATTTTAAATTTTTTTCGTTAACCGAATTATATTTTTATTTAACGTATAATAAATTTCGTAAATATCCAGCTTTTTTAATATATTAATACTATTCCGTAATAAATACGAAAATAATAAAAATTTAATAAATACGGCAAATAATTGCCGTTAATTGTGGAAATTATTTTAACCATAATAATTAAAATTATAAAAAAATATATAAAAATATTCGGATCGTTATTATTATGAAATTATTTCGTTTTTTACTTTATATTATATAATTATTATTTTTTCCTTAAATATATAATTACTTAATTTAAAAGTTTAAATTAGGTAAAAATAAACGTTTTTATAAAATATTTATTTTCGTTTAAGGTAATATAAATTATTTTAATTTCGAATAATATTTTTTCCGGCGAGTAACGGAATCCAGGCCTTTTTACGAAAATTATAAGCTTCTTATATAATATATTATGGTATTTGCGTATAACGAGGTCTTAATTAGCCGGAATTAAAAATTTCTATTAATTTTTATATATTAATAACTTTTTATATATTCGTTTTTTCTTTAAGATATTAATTAATCGATTAATCCGAACGGTCGAATTAAGAGTTCGGCTTAAATTATTATAAAAAACCTAATAACGAATAAGATTTTTAAATATTATATTAATTTTTTTATGTTGATATCAGAAATTTAAAATACGCATATATATTTTTTATTTTAAAGGCGCAATCCGGTAAAACTGGGAAAATTCGAATTTATTATATTTTAAAAAAAGAAATAATAACGTAATAAGTTCGGGTTATAATTATTATATGCGTTAAAGTTTAAAAATAACAAATACATTTTAATTAAAACCAGAATAATATTATTAATAAATTATAGCAAAATTAATAATATATATATATTTATAAAAAAACGTTTTATTATTAAATTATTACGAATTTTCGTTTTTTTGAAAAAACAAATATATTAAACAAAACTGTTTTTATGTAATTATAACTTAGGCCTCGTTGGTTCGTTACGGGGATTTGGGATTTGATTGGTTAATATTTAACGTTATGGAGCAGTACTTGAGTGACTTTGAAGAAATTGGGAATACGAGCCAGAGAGGTCTGAGCTAGCTAAGGTAAGGCCTCGCTGGCTCGTTACGGAGATACGTTATTTGATTGGTTAATTTTAGCGCCTTGGCGTAGTACATAAAAATACATCAAAAATAGAAACGAGTCAGCAGAGGCCTGAGCTAGCTGAGGTAATATAAGCGCGCGATTCGGTATACCCCAATCGACTCTATTACGCCGCATTTATAGCACTAAATCGCGTTCCGAAGCCCAAAGTAACGCGCGTAAATTGTCGGATCAAGAAAAGGATAAGCTTGTTAATTGGATATTGCATAAAGAAGTATGCGGCTGCGCCCTTATGAAGATCCAGGTTCGTTAAATGGCAAAAGCCTTATCGAGCCCTAAAAGAACCGTCGAGAAGAATTGGGTTAATTGCTTTATCGTACGTTATAATAAGATATATATAAAGAAAAAACAAGTTATGCCCCGGGACCCCCTAAAAGTACGCGATCATAACGATATCCGCGAGTTTTTCCCTCTTTTTGTCGTCGTTCGAACCAAATATAAGATTAAGCCTACAAACGAATACAATATGGATAAAACGGGCGTCCAAAAAGGGGAATAAGCTGATGGAACGGTCATAGGATTTTCGAAAACGGCTTGCGCGAAACTTGGAGAATTGGAGATAACGTTATAGGTATTTATTTTCGAATATATCGGTTTTATATACGAAAAAAGTACGGCTGCATATATTTTTAACGGTTTTATCGTTTAAAAGCAGTAGTTACTCGAAAATATCGAAAAAGCCGAATATATGTTAATTTTGAAAAGGTAAACTAATAACATTATTATATTAAAATAATTAAAATCTATCTTTTTTCCGGAAATCAAGCTTTGTTTTTATAATAAATAGCGGTTATTTATCTTAAATAATTATATTATATATATATCTTTTATTTTTATATAAAAATGCTTTAAAAATAAAGTCGCCCTTATATATATGTTACCTTATTCGAATGGTAACCTTTAGTTATTCGACGTTGTTATATTTTCCGTATTCAAGAAAAAAATATCATATCGCTTTACGAAAGGCCGGCGAACTATTCGCAATAATTCCTAAATACAAACGCCGTATGTTAAAAGCATATTGTCAGGCTGCCGAAATCGCTTTTACCGATAAAAATATTAAAGCTGGATGGCGTTATACCGGCTTACTTTTTTTCAAACCCGAAATGGTATTAGAGAACCTCGAAATAGCACCTTAACCGATCCCTAAGTCGAAAATACCCCCGGAACAAATAATTAATAGTTAGAACGAAATCGTATATATTCTTTATAAGGCTTTAAAGCTACGGAGGAATATATAAACGGCTTTACGCAATTAGGCGGGGGCGTTTTGCGATATACGAAAAGTAATAATTAAAGTTGTTAAAGGATTTAATAATTTTAATACCGAAAACGTTATTTTCCGTTATAATAATTAATTTTTGTAAGCGAAATTCGAAAAATACGAAAATTAAAAACGCCAAATTGTTATTAAGCAATCGAATAAGTTTTTTGCAAATTTATTAGATATTAAGTCGGCCAAGAACAAAGCTATTAAACGTTTAAAACTTATAAAGGCTAATAATTAGGTTCTAATTAAGAGTTATATTTAAAAGCAGCCTGCTAAAAAAAGGTAACGCAAATCTAAATAGCCGAAATAACTTCATTTTATCAAGATATACGTTATTACGTTGTTAAAAGGCTTTGGAATATGCAGGTAACTATCAATTTGTGTGTATTTTGGCTATGCATTGCTAGGGCTATGCATTAGGTGGGGTCCGAGGTTAGAACCCGGGTCTGACAGAACCCGACGAAGGTTAGAGTGCTGACGGAGATGAATAGAGTGGGGTTTAGACCTGGCACTAGTCGCGATTTGTGTCTTATGTAAGCGTATCATAGGAAAAAGGGGGGTTTCCTAGACAAACGGCAACTCTTAAACACATCAAAAGTTACAGCTACAGGCATATGCGTATGTGGCGGGTTAAACCAAGATAACTGGTCGCTTTCGTGTGTCTGCCTTACCTTGGTAGAGAATTAGCAACCGTAACATTCTTAGATGTCAGCAGTGAACATGATAAAGGATTTAAGACTCTATTAAAGACTGAATCAGAATATAGTGGAAAGCTTCAGTCATTCAATTACCTTAGATGAATGGGTGACAACAGCGTAGTATAAAGGCAATAGTAGCGTAGGAGACTGCAATGGTTCAGTTGGGACGTATGGACATAAGTGTCCTTGTTGAGGTTTGAGATTCCTAGTGCTTGTCTGTCCCACATGTCATATGTAGGCTGAGGTTGAAGTACGTAGGATGTTCTATATTACCGAGGCTTCAAGAACCATTCTTTGCCTTACGATAAGGTAGGAAGTATGACAGTCGTTGTGTACAGGTCTCAGAGGCTGGAACTCGAATGACAGGGTGTGAAAGGGCAGTGAGAGGAGCAGATAAGAATATAATTGAAACTAAGTTAGATTGCTCCCTCTCCATGTAGCAAGGCGGAAAGCCTTCCTTTAGAGACTCGCGAGCCTGGCTGAGACGATGCATGGTTGAGAGCCATATTAATGTCCGTACTACCAGCTGTGATAAATTCACGGAGTTGGTGACATGCCTGACTCGGGGCCCTTCAGGTTACGTCGAATAGCTTCTTGCACAACTTAAATACTCTTTATTTAACCCATGGGTGCCCCTTTAGATCAACGTAATACTAAACGGCTCGAGCAACAGCATATTACCTGGGGCATGTGATTTCAGTTGAGCCCTAATCGGTACAAGGGTCAAGAAGATGTCACACAATGTCAGGAAGAGTGTGCATCAACATAGATTAACTCAGCCTTTAAGTGAGCAACAACAGGTGGCCCAAGCCCGCTCTATCCATGTGTGGCAACAACTTCTAGTTCAAACAACGTTTTAATGGCACACTTGCTCAGCACTACCGGAAGGTCTCTGACCGCGATCTCATGAAGAATGGACTGAGGATAAGGTAATGCGAACTGAACGTGAAGGTCGGATAAAAAAGTGCGTATTGACCGTCGTCCTTCAAGCCCAGGAATCGATTAATGACAGTTTCTTTGAAGCTCCAGGCATTGCTGCAGTATAGATATACTAGGTCCGAGGTTTGGTGCTGATTTCAAGACGATAACGATGGTAATCAGCGTTGCAAACTACGGCTTTTGGTAAACGTCGGGCAATTCAGGAGATACATACATCAGGAGTCGTGTGGCATAATAATAGGGGTACAGGGGTCAATGCGGCTATAGACTCATTAATGCTATCAGAGTTTAATACGACGCTAGGCCGTCCCACTATGACGACGTTTAGGGATAATGTCAAAATAGTGACCTTGGATAGGTCCGCCTATCCACATATAGTAAAATGAGGGCATAGCTAGTGACGGCGTTGTTATCGCACTTAAACCTTCGGCCTCTAGTGCTTCCTGCTTTCACAGATGACTGAGAATATTCTTGACCATTATCTTGGAGAGGGAAACAAGTAGATAACTTTCCAGTGGCGATGACGTGTTTTCATGACGAAGCATGACCGACCGAATTCCTTGTCAGCAACGACGCTTACCTACATAGAAGCCTTTAGCGGCTCATCCGCTAAGCTTCTGCTGCACATCGTTATACCCTGTTTAGTCCGTGGGAGGGACTTGGCTATACGGGAGTGAGAACCTGTCTGACCCAGATATATCTATGCGAAGGCGGGCATGAGGGGTTGTGGGTAAGTGCACAGCTGAATGCGAGATTTGGAGATAACAGGGAACGTAGCACCAGCTTGATAGAATATGGAAATGCCCTCAGAGGATGGCCCGGACCAGATCTGCAGCGCTCGAGTGTGTCCCAAGATGTAGGCAAAGGTAATGAAATCTCCCTACTGGCCAATTCACTTCAGAGCCACGCGCTTGGCACTACCGGTCAGCGCTTTCCGTCCTGTCAGATCCTGAAGTGCCGAAAAATGTGAGGCCCCACACTACGGCAGGACACTATCAGGTCTTGAATCTCACACGTCCTGCATGCATGATTCGCATGCTACATCGGGCCAGTAACTGAGAGAGAGTGGTACGGGTAGAATAACCATTTTTCCGCGGTCCACGTTGTGTTGATGCTTTTATTACAGTTGCAGTGACGGACTCCTTTACCCGCTGACGGCACACGGAGTAATAAAACTAGGTTCCCTTAGGTTGGGAGCGCCTTGTCATCTTCCAACTGCTCCAAAACCAAGGGGCTGTCTGATGATATTCGTCGCTTGGTTGGCTTGCTGGACTCGACTTGTTGATCTGATCAAATTCGGACCCAAGTACCAGAGCCATGGGACTGAGAGTTGGCAAGGTACAATCGTCGGCTGAGTGCTTCGCTGTAATGTAACCCGTTATGCACGAGCTCTCGGCCGGTTCGCCCGAAGGCAAATGCGGGGGCATCGTGCCAGGGCATCCACGAAAGAAAACGGACCTGGCCATAAGCCCAAAAGGCAGCGATGCCTTTACCCTTTATTTCTAACACCACGATCGATTTAACTGTGTCCACTTTGCAGATGAATAAAGCACCATCTTGTGAACAGCATTGTGTAAATCTCTAATATCTTAGTGTTGTCGGTGTTGTGTAACGACAAGCGTTTATTACAGCATCTGAGGAAGTTGGGGAAAAGTTTGTGAGCCAGGTCTATTTTCCTCCGTGGACCCCCTGCCTGCCTGGCGATATCCCTTCGATATCGGCAGGCAACGGCAAGGCGGGCATTGCAGACGCCAAGACTCACAATCTGGTTAGGACTCCGATGCGGGGTTTTGGGATCCCGTTCCTGGAAGCTCTGAAATAAATGCCGATCCGCAAGCCACCTGCCGAAAAGAGGTCTATATGCGGTACGGTTCTCGCAGGTCTGCTGCGTTTAATGCGGGATGATTGGGGAATTGTGGCTTCCGGCCCGATGCTCGTATCGCGGTGGGGAGTAGCGCCCGAGTTCTGAAGGGGTTATATTCCTCAAACGGAAAGGTCCACCGGGGCCTCCACATGGAGAACCTGGAGGTACCGCAGATAACGCCTCTAGACGCCGGGAATAGCTACCTCAAGAAGGCAGGAGACAAGACGAAATACTGGCGAGTGGCTTGCCACAGCTTGTCATGAGCTCTTCTCGTAAACTGGAGGCCGTAAAGATACCCGAGCCGGCTTGGAGTATATAAATAGTGATGATCTGCCATATCAGAGGCACACAATGCTCGTTATCCTTCTCTAGCTAGCAGTGGGCCTTGCAGTTCGAGTCGCCGGCTGTTTGTGGACCTTGGTTCGGTTGTCCCAATTCTTCACTTTATTCAGCTTCGCCAATCAAGACAAGATGAAGGTCACCACCACATCGCTGCTGCTGACGGCAGCCTTCAGCGCTGGGGTCGAGGCGCGACCCTATACCCAGAGCCGTCAGACGGACAGCGCTTTTGGCCCTGACGAGCTCCGCTCCTTCACAGCGTCGACAGCGGTCTCCATGGAGGTGGTGATGGGCAAGAAGAAGAGCCATACGGAGGCCAACATCGCCGCGGGTGTCTACGATATAGACCGCTACGAGAGGGCTGGCGCCACACCTTGCGTGAATGGCACCGCTGGCGAATACTCGTGCGATAGTGTCGATCTGATGGGCTTCCTCCGCCACCAGGACATGGGCTCCCGCGAGCGACGGGGTAACGATGTCTGGGGTAAGTCGACCAATCCCATCTTCCCTCCAAGTCCGCGGCACCAGAAGTTGTTAAGATCGGTTTGGGGAAATATGTTAGCGTCTATGATCATCCGACTAACATCTGGGCTCTTGCAGGTTGGACCTCCGCTGATGGGCGCGAGTTCGGTGCTGTCGGCCAGACAGACGGAACTGCCTTTGTCGAAGTCAAGTCCGATGGCAGCTTGGTCTACCTTGGCCGCTTGCCGACTCAGACAATAGCATCGACATGGAGGGACATGAAGGTCATTAAGAACCACGTCTACGTCGGTTCCGAGGCTCCAAACCACGGGCTCCAGATCTTCGATATGAGGAAGCTGCTGAGCATTGACCCGAAGAACCCCGTTACGTTCCCCCTCAGCTCTTTGACCGCGCACTTCGCCGGTTTTGGTAGCAGCCACAACATCGTCTCCAACGAGGAGACAGATATGATCTACGCCGTGGGTACGGCTCGATCGCTCAGGTGCCGAGGTGGTCTGTGGATGGTGGACGTGTCGAACCCCGCCCGGCCGCGGGATGCCGGCTGCGTCAGCTCGGACGGCTATGTCCACGATGCCCAGTGTGTCATCTACACCGGTCCGCAGGAGGCATACAAGGGCCGTGAGATCTGCTTTAACTACAACGAGGACTCCCTCACGATCGTGGATGTTACGCGCAAGGCCATGCCCAGGCAGCTGTCCCGAACGACTTACAACGGCGTAACCTACACCCACCAGGGTTGGCTCGCGAACAAAGAGATGACTTACTTGCTGCTGGACGACGAGCTGGATGAGCAGGAGCGGAACGGCCCGGCTGCGGACCAGCGCACCACCACCTACGTTGTTGACATCTCCGACCTCACCCACCCCGTCTTCCGCTCGGTCTACAAGAGCCCCGCCAAGGCGATCGATCACAACCAGTACGTGATCGACGGCCTTTCGTACCAGTCTAACTACGGCTCCGGACTGCGCATCGTCGACGTGAGCTCTGTTGCGGCGGATGACACCGCGGCGGGCTTCAGGCAGGTCGGCTACTTTGACTGTCGCCCCGAGGACGATGCGGTCGGCGGTGAAGCCACCTTCGACGGTTCCTGGAGCGTCTACCCGTACTTCAAGAGCGGCTACATCCTGCTCAACAGCATCGAGCGTGGTGTCTACTCCCTTAAGTACAAGGGCTAAAGCCTCGTTAATAGCTAGATACACTTCCTAAAGTAAACCTAATGAGGAATGATTGTGATGACTTACATTTTCTATAATGTGCAAACCTAAAACGGGAGCTTTCCCTAATCAATCTATTATAAGATTCAGTTATTCAATGTTACGATTACCGCAATTACTAGCTTAAGGACCTTACTTGTGTGTTACGACCCAACAAGCTTCGGTCGGCCTCAAGAAACGGTCAGATAAGGATCATACGGGCCATCTTCAGGTCACGTGACGGTGATCACTGCCAAGCCAGTGATCATCAGTGATCAGAGATAATCCCAAACGATCATAATTACCACCGGTTACGTAATCATAAGTAATTAGGCTAAGAAAAAGGAAAATATATACGCTTATTATTTCCATAATTTAGATAACTTTAGCTTATAATAATAATTCGTTATTTAAGATATCCTTGATATTACAAAACATAATACGTTATTATATTCATTATTTAAAATCTTGCGATATTTTTATTAACATAAACCCGTACAACTAAGGTTTAATAATTGGTTAAACCCCTTAGCCGTTATACGTTATAAGCTTTTGTTCAGTAATACCGTTAAACTTTGAGCAATATCGCCGACATTATATTTATCAGCAAACAGCTCGATGTTATGACCTAACGGTCTTGGCCCTTCACGGACGGTCGGGCCCTCAGGGAAAGCCAGCCCCGACCTACGCTAAGAGGTCACGTGACCGGCTCAATGGGCTCAAACGCTACTATTGGCTCAAGGACGTTAAGCCAGTTGAGCCACGAAGGGCTCAAAGAGGCTTAAGGGGACTTAACTAACTAAACACCTTTGAGCCCGTCCAAAATACCTTGAGCCAGAATAAGATATATACGCTCATTATTTCCATAGTTTGGATAGCTTCAGCTTGTAATATAACATCGTTACCCAAGGCACCTTTGGAATTACGAGACGTGATACGTTACTGTATCTATTGCTCAGATTCCCACGATACTTCTGCTAACATAAACCCGTACGACTAAGGTTTAATAGTTGGTTAAACCGCCTAGCCGTCACACTCGAATAACCCACTTACCAAATCTCTAATAATCCGGATACCGGAATGGAATCCAAAAGAGAAAAGGAACAGCCTTGCCTCTTTCGTAAAGAAATTCTTCGACGCCTAGATATTATAAACGAACACATTATTCAGTTGAAGAAAAACAATAATAATTTTATAACGTTCTTTTAAACCGCCTATAAGAAATTTAAAAAAAAGGTTTCCGAAATTAAGGAGTCTTTTCGAACGAGCCGGGTTATTTATTTCAACTTTACCAAATAATTAAAAGAAGTTTTTAAGCTATTTAAACCAGAACTTCTCGACAGAACTTTAACCAAATTATAATTATTCTTAACTTAATGTCAAATATATTTCGAGTATTTTATTATTTAATTAATTACGTTTATTATAAAAATCGAATTTGTAGTCGGACGACTTATCGAAAATACAATTATTTGGTTTATGTCTATTATAAGGGAATACGATATTTTATTAATCGAAAAACGAAATCCGGAAATAATACGAATATATAATAATGAAATGTAAGATAATGGACAGCTGTGAGCTGGGTAAAGTGATCTCCGACCAGTCGTAAAGTAAATTCTAAGAAGTAAATATATTAGGTTACTTTCATTTGGCGTTTCTTATTTACTGCCAGATGGTAGATTTATATTAATAAATAGGTCGGTAACTAATCGGTAGCTCGTCGGTTACCAGCCTTATCCTTATAAGGGCTGTATTTTGTAAGAATACAGCCCCTATAAGGATAAGGCTGGTAGCCGACCAGCCACCGATCAGCCACCGACCCACTTACTAATATAAATCCACCATCTGGCAGCTAATGGGAAACGTTAGATAAAAATAACTTAATATATTTACTTCTTAGAATTTGCTTTACGATTAATCGGAAATCACCTTACCCAGCTTATAATTATTTATTATTTTACAATTTTTCTATCTGCCATAGAAAATGACGTAATAATTATTAAAAATAGAGCTCGCCGATTACAAAACGAACTTAAATTACCAGTTGAAAAGACCGCCGATCGAAATTTAATTAACAAATAATTAATTACAATACGGAAATAAACGAAAAAACTTATAACGAAATTTTAACGGGCAAAAAATTATGGTTCCCGGGATTGTAAATCTTTTTATACATATAATAAAAATACGTTCCGATAACCATTAATTAAACGGTTAAAAAACGGACGTAATATAACGAATACGTTCCGGAATTCAAAATAAAAAAAGATTAAACTTTTTAATAATAATTAAATTTTGGAAATTATTCGTTAATAAAATGAATAATATTCGGAATTATTCCGATAATTAGCCGAATAATAAATAATAATATAAATTTAAAAAATAAAACTTTATAAATTAATTACGATATTATTATAAAAATCTAAAAGTAATAAATAAATATTATATTATAATTATTTGAAATTTTTTAAACGTATATCGGTTAAAAAAAATTAAATAAAAGTTATTACGGAAATTTACGCCAAAAAACTAAGGCAAAATATCTTTATTTATATTTAATAAGTTATAAGTTATATAAACGTTTTTATTACGAAAGTTTAATAATTATATTACGTTATATTTAATTATTTTAATTACGAAAAAAATTAAAAATAAAAAATTTATAAATTTTTATTAAAAAAATTACGTAAATCTTAATTTTTTCGATAAAAAATATAGGGAATAATTTATAGAATTACGATAACGATCCGATTAATTACCGTTAAACTTTTACGTTAAATAAAAGCTTTTAATTTATAAAATAAAGTTTATAAACGTTTTTAACCCGGAAAATAATTAAAATAATAAATATTTTATTTTTAATTATTTTTATAAATTAATATTAAGGTTACGAAATATTTTGTTACGGAAAAACGTTAAATTGAAATAAATTAATAACGTATTAAATAAAGTAAAACGTTATTAGAACGCCTGGAAAAAAGCAAAAAAAAAACGATTATTTTTTGCTAAAAGTATTAATACAAATAAATAATTTTATTTTAATGTTTTTAAAAAAACAAATTTTTAAAATAAATTAAAAACGCCGTACGGAAATAATAAAAATTACGGGTATTTTTATATTCGGAAAATAAATAATTGCCGATTTAATTCCGATTAAAATAAATCCGTACGACTTAATATCTTTAATTTTTATAAAAGCTTATTTAAATATTATAATTATAAAAAGTTAAACCATAAAAACGTAAATTATAAATTAAAAAAAATACGAAAACCTTATTATTCCGGCTATACGGAAATTAATTTTTAAAAGCCGTATAAAACGTTATAATATATAATAACAAATTAAATTAATTCTTAAATGTAAACCTAAAAAAAAGCCGGAATAAACGTATACGTTTAATTTATTTCGGCTAATAATTATAAGATGATTAAAATAAAGCTGTTTTTTAAAAAGAAAATATTTATTAAGAAAAATACGGAAAACGTAACGATATAAATAAATATGGATATTAAAATATAAATAAAT
Source organism: Monosporascus cannonballus (assembly GCA_004154925.1). NCBI lineage: Eukaryota > Fungi > Ascomycota > Sordariomycetes > Xylariales > Monosporascus > Monosporascus cannonballus. The sequence continues at coordinate 56,707 of QJNS01000710.1, forward strand.
ATTATAAAAAAAAAGTTAACGAAAAAATTTAACTTTTAATTAATTTCCGTAAATATTCCGGGCCTTATCGGCGTTAACGGCATATATATTAAGTATTATAAGGTTTACGAAATTTTTATTAATATTATAAATAATAACGGAAATAAACGAAAATTTAAGTAAATTTATTTTGTAATATGCCGTAATCGAAAAACGCCCGATTTCTTATTATTTAAACCCGGAATAAATAAATTAAGGATTTTATTAAATATAATTATATATTAATAATTATATAGATTATTATAAAAGGTTGATAAATAAAAAATCGTAAACTTAATATTTTCCGGTAAATAAATTTATATTATTAATTTAATAAATTTAGCCGAAAAGCTAAATATCCCGGAATTCGAAAAATAATAAAAATAAGGGATAACCGATTTTCCTATATATTTAAAGAATTTCCGGCGAATGTATTCCGAAAAAATAACGAAAAAAAATACTTTAATTATTAAAGGCGGAATATGTAATAAATTTGATTTTAGGGAAAACGCTTTTATTCGGCCCAATTTACCTTATTTTGGAAACTTAAAGAAAAATATTCGAAAAATATATCCGAAAAAACTTAAAAATAGGCCGGATACGTTATTCGAAAATAGACGTAAAGGTATTAATATTATTTATGCTTAAAAAAACGGTAATTTTTAATTGTACGTCGATTATAAAGGATTAAATTAAGTAATAATAAAAAACTAATATTTTTTACCTTTAATTTCAAAAACAATGGATTGCTTAAAATTAATTAAAATATTTTCGAAAATTAATTTTAAAAATATTTATTATCGTATTAAAATTAAAGAAAATAATTAATAAAAATTATTTTTAAATGCAATACGGATAATTCGAATATATAGTTATATTATTTAGCTTTATTAACATATTAATTACTTTCTAAATTTATATTTATAAAGTATTAATTAGATTAATTAATTATATATATATAATATATTTAAATTATATAATTATTTATTCGGATAATAAAAAAAATATGCAAAATATTTCTAATTAGTTTACAAACGGTTATTATAATATTAATTATTTACCAAAATGTTTAAATACGAATTTTTTTTAAAAAAATAAAGTTTTTAAAATTTATAATTAGTACCGACGGTTTGGAAATAAATTGCTAACGGGTTAATATTATTAAAGTATGGTTAAAATTAAAATTAATTTATAACATTTAAATATTTCTGGGATTTGCAAATTTTTATCGGAAATTTATCGCTTATTATTCGCGTATTATCGAATTTATTATTAAGCTTTTAAAAAAAGCATAAGGCAAAAAAAAATAACAAAATTCCGGTAATCCGAAAAAATTAAAAAGGCGTTTTAAAATTTAAAAAATATTTTTCAGTTGGCGACCATTTTCCGATATTAAGATAATGTTAAAAATACCCGGGTTAAAATAAACGCCTCGGTAAAAGTTATATTAAAAATATTTTTACAAAAATACGGAAAACATTAACGCCTAATCGTATATTAATCGTAAAAACTAAATCTAACTAAAAAGTAATAAGTTACAAAATAATAAGAATTATTAGCGATTATAAAAAACCTAAAATATTAACGATAATACCTTAAAAATACGGAATTTTTTTTTTAATATTTACCGATTATATAACACTAAAGGATATATATAATAAAGGCGCCGGCGCGTAATTTTAAAAAAATTAACTTAATATATTTACCGTCTTACGTAATTTAATTTTAAAATTTAATACCGACCGGGCGCCGTTAACCCGGCAAATAAACTATTTAAACGCCCGGATTATATGTTAAGAAAAATCGCATATAAAAACGTAATTTTTATGTTATTTAAAAAAATTCGGATTTACGAATAATATGCCGGAAAACGTACGGAAAATAATTGCAAATATATAACGCGACTTAAAGCATTATAAGGGGGCAAAAGGCCTTATAAAAATAACGCAAAATTCGTTCGTTGCAAAATTCCTAAATAGATTTTAGATAGCGAAAGTTTAAATAGTTATTATCCGCGTAAAAAAAGCGGAAAACCTTTGTTGTACGATTACAAAAAATTTTCAAAAAAAAGAAATAAAGAATTATATATTTGCCGAACTTATTATTTACGAATAATAATATAAGTATAAATTATAGCAGTAATACGATAAACGGTTAAATAATAATAACCGCAAATTACAACCGTATTATAATCGGATTCCGAAAAATCTAAAAAAGACGAAATTAATATTAAGGTTATTATTTATAATTAATATAGTTTACGTTTCTTAATAAAGGAATTGGCCAAAAACGAAACGGCATTTTAGCCGAAAATTTCCCGATAATTTTACGATTAAATTCGAAAATTATAAATTAAAAATTTAAATATTATAAAATTAATACGAATAATTAAACGTTAAACCAGAATAAAAGGAAAATATTTCCTGGATTTAAATAAGATTTTATATTATCGGAATAAATTTGTAATCCCGTTATAAGGCGTTTTACGGAAATAATTAATTAATTAATATTATAATAATCCAAAAATAAGATATATAAGATATATCCGTACGTTAAAATTAATAATTAAAAAATTTTATTAAAATAATATGGCAAATAATATCCAAAAATATATTAAGTAATATTTAAATTATTAAAGCATAATAAAGTTATGTTATAAATTATATAGATAATTATAACCCTTACCGTTATTTAAATAACTTTTTTAAAAAATTTCGTTAAATTTTATTACGGAATTTCCTAAAAGCCTAGGTTTAAACGGGTTAAAGTATGACATAATCCTGGTGATTGTCGACCGCTTTACGAAATTAAAACTATTTATTTTTATAATTAAAATTTTAACCGTAACCGAATTAACTTAATTATTTTATAATAAGGTTAAGTACAAATTCGGTACGTTAACCAAAATTATTAACGATAAAAATAAATTATTAATAAATTAATTTTGAGCGGAATTTTGCAAAAAACAAAAAATAAAACGGCAAATATTAACCGTTTATTATCCGCAAATTAATAAATAAACGGAATGTATTTATTAAGTTTTAAAATATTACTTCCGTAATTACGTTAATAAATATTAAAATAATTAAATAAAGTTATTACGAAATACGGAATTTGCATATAATAATATGCAAAATACGTTTACCGGCCGTTTTTTATTTAAAACTTTATATAAATATTATTTAAAGATAATAAAATACTTTTTATAAAAGTTTAAAAAATAAATATAAAAAATTAAAAAACGTTTTAAAAAATAATAGTTATTTGTCGAATAATATATAAATATTAAGAAAAAATAATAATAACTTAGAAAAAATATTATAATTAACGTTATATATTTATAAAATTTTAATTAAAATAATAAATAAATTTATTAATTAAAACTTTTAAATTTAAAAATAAAAAATTTATACTTATTTATATTCGGGTTATAATTAAGGAATAAATAAGTTTTTAAGCGTATAAAATAATTATTTTTACCAAATATTAACGGATATATAATATATTTCCAATATTTTTACTAAAACCATAATATAACTGGAAACCGGGTAACGTTTAGATAACGTTACCGGATTTAATAAAAAAATAAAAAGAATAAGTAATAAAAGATATCGTCCGCTACCGAAATAACCGAAAATAACGCGAATATTTAATTAAATAAAAAAATTGGCCCGTTAAATATAATATGTAAAAGCCTCGAAAATATTTCGAATACGTATTTAAAATATTTTAACGTTACGAAAAAAGAATTAAATACGTATATAAAAAATAAAACGACCCAAAAACCGTAAAATAATAATAACCCGATTAAAAATTAATTATTTAATAATTATAAAAATTATAAAAAATAATTCCAAATAAAATTAAAATATTAATATTAAAATATTAATATTAAAATATTATTTAATTATATAATTATTTTTAAACTTTAAATAAGTAATTATTTTATCGTATACCGATCGGAAACCTATAAATAATATAAAAAAAATTAAATTTTTATCTTAAAAATAAAATTTCGTACTTAATTATTAAATTTTGCGTTAATTAGTTTTTAATAAACGTATTAAAATATTAATATAAAAATATCGGAAAATAATTAAAAAATATACGACGGCAAAAAGTAAATATATTTATTAAATTTATTAAATATAAAACCCGGAAAAAATTTAAAAACGTTTTATTTTTTACGAAAAATAAGGCCCAGGTAACCGGAATATAATTTATTATTAATTGGAAATAAGGCGCCATTTTTAAAACGTTTAATATATTTAAATTTGGTAATAGCTTTATCGGGTAAAGCCGTTTTTTAATTATAATTTTTAATAAGTATTAAAATTTCGTTAAAATATCGGAAAACGGGCGGAAAATGCTTATAAACAAAAAAACGTAACGGCATAACGGTTTTCGAAAATTACCTTATTTATAGAGGTACCTTAAAACTACGTTTAATCGGAAATTAATTACGGAATAATTAAAAAAGGACCGTAATATTTATAAAAAAAACTTAAGTTTATAAACCTATAAAACAATATTAAAATTAAATTTCTGTAATTATAATGAACGATCGAAAATTAACCTTAATTATATTAAGGAAATAATATTTTTAATAATAACCGCGTTAAAAGTAAATTTAGCTTTATAAAAGACGTCAAATCGACGACCGACCATAATTATGTCGGAATATTCGTATTAAATATCCGTAATATAAACTTTTTCGAACTCGTTAATTAACTTTTAGTTATTAATATTAAATTAAAAAACCGTTTAGGTAATACCTTTAAGGATAATCGGAATTTGAACAAAAATTAAATAACGATATTAATAATATTAAGAATAATTATTTATTGCGCAAAAAATCTTATAATAATAATTAACCATAACGTAATTTAAAATATCTAAAATTTAAATATAAATCGTACGGTAATCGAAATAACGTTATATTACGTAAATATAATACGGTTTATTACCGTCCGTAATATAATTAATATTTATCTTATTATTAACGTTAAGGGGATAACGTTCGAAAAAATCCTAATTTTTCTTAATATTAAAATATTATTTCTTTTAGAATTCCTTACGAAAAAAAGATATGGCAAACGGAAATAAGACGCAAAACAAACGGAAAAGGCAAAATAAAAATAAAGAAAAATAAGAAACCGAACGGAACGCGTACGTAGAAAAAATAGAAATATAGGCGCGAAAAAGAAAAAAAAAGGTAAATAAAATGGGGTTAAAAACGGATTATAATAAAAAACTAAGCGGAATATAATTAATTACGTAACATAATATATATTAATTATTACGGCAATTACTTATAACATAATATAACGGTAAATTATCAGTAAGTATACGTAATCAGATTTACGAAATACGTTATATCAAACTAATAATAATATTATTAGAAACTAATAATTTAAAAAGGAGAAATAATTATAAGAATATAACTCTTATAAAAATAAGGTTAATAACCGACCAGCTACCGATTAGCCACCGACCTACTTACTAATATAAATCCACTATCTGGCAGCTAATGGGAAACGCCAGATAGAAATAACCTAATATACTTATTTCTTAAAATCTGCTTTACGATTGGTCCGAAATCACCTTACCTAGCTCACAGCTATTCATTATTTTACATATTTTTATAATTATTCCCCTTTTTTAAACTGTTAATTTCTAACAGTATTATTATTAATTTGATATAATATGTTTTGTAAATTTAATTACGTATACTTGTCGATAATTTACCGTTACGTTATATTATAAGTAATTACCGTAATAATTAATACGTGCCATATTACATAATTAATTATGTTTTATTTAATTCCTTATTATAATTCGTTTTTAACCCCATTTTATTTACCTTTTTTTTCTTTTGCGCCTATATCTTTATTTTTTTTACGTATACGTTTTGTTCGGTTTCCCGTTTTTTTTATTTTTATTTCGCCTTTTCCGTTTATTTTACGTATTATTTCCGTTCGCTATATTTTTTTTGTAAGGAATTTCAAAAAAATAATATTTTAATATTAAAAAGAATTAAAAATTTTTTTAATATTATTTTTTTAACGCCGATAATAAAATAAATATTAGTTGCATTACGGGCGGTAATAAGTTATATTATATTTATGTAATATAACGTTATTTCGATTATTATACGATTTACGTTTAAATTCCGGGCGCTTTAAATTACATTATAACTAATTATTATTATAAAAAGTTTTATATAGTAAATAATTATTTTTAATATTATTAAAATCGTTATTTAATTTTCGTTTAAATTCCGATCGTTTTTAAAAATATTACTTAAATAATTTTTTAATTTGGTACCGATAATTAGGAATTAATCGATAAATTCGGAAAGGTTTATATTACGGATACCTAATACGAACATTTTAATATAATTGCGGTCGGTCGTTAACTTAATATTTTTTGTAAAGCCGAATTCGCTTTTAATGCGGTTATTATTAAGGAATATTATTTTTTAATATAATTAAAGTTAATTTCCGATCGTCTGTTATAATTATAGAAGTTTAATTTTAATGCCGTTTTATAAATTTGTAAGTTTAAGTTCTTTTTATAAGTATTACGGTTTTTTTATTATTCCGCGATTAATTTCCGATTAGGCGTAATTTTATAATATTTCTATAAATAAAACGATTTTCAAAAACCGTTATACCGTTACGTTTTCCGTTTACGAATATTTTCCGTCCGTTTTCTAACGTTTTAACGAAATTTTGATATTTATTGATAATTATAATTAAAAAAACGGTTTTATTTAGTTAAATTATTATTAAATTTAAGTATATTAAGCGTTTTAAGAACGGCGCCTTATTTTCGATTAATAACGAATTATAATTTCGTTACTTAGGCCTTATTTTTCGTAAAAAATAAAATATTTTTAAGTTTTTTCTGGGTTTTACGCTTAACAAATTTAATAAATATATTTGCTTTTTACTGTTATATATTTTCCGATTATTTTTCGATATTCTTATATTAATTTTCTTAATACGCTTATTAAAAGTTAGTTAATACAAAATTTAATAATTAAATGCAAAGTTTTATTTTCGAAATAAAAATTTAACTTTTTTTACATTACCTTTAAATTTTTAATCGGTATATAATAAAATAATTATTCGTTAAAAATTTAAAAATAATTATATAATTAAATAATATTTTAATCTTTTTATTTTATTTAAAATAAATTTTTATAATTTTTATAATTATTCAACGATTAATTTCCGATTAGGCTGTTATTATTTTACGGTTTTTAGGTTATTTTATTTTTTATATACGTATTTAACTTTTTTCTTATAATGTTATAATATTTTAAACGCATATTTAAAATATTTTCAAGGTTTTTACGTATTATACTTAACGGGTTAACTTTTTTATTTAATTAAATATTTGCGTTATTTTTAATTATCTCGATAACGAACGATATTTTTTATTACTTTTTTTTCTTATTCTTTTATCAAATTTAATAACATTATTTAAACGTTATCCGGTTTCCGATTATATTACGGTTTTAATAAAGATATTAAAAATATATTATATATTTATTGGCATTTATTAAAAAGAATTATTTTATACGTTTAGGAACTTATTTATTTTTAATTATAATTCGGATATAAATAAATACAAATTTTTTATTTTTAAATTTAAAATATTTAATCAATAAATTTATTTATTATTTTAATTAAAATTTTATAAATATATAACATTAATTATAATATTTTTTTAAATTGTTATTATTTTTTCCTAATATTTATATATTATTTAATAAGTAACCGTTATTTTTTCGAAATATTTCTTAATTCCGTATATTTATTTTTTAAATATTTAAATAAGGTATTTTATTATTTTTAAATAATATTTATATAAAGTTTCGAATATAAAACGGCCGGTAAACGTATTTTACATATTATTATATATAAATTCGGTATTTCGTAATAATTTTATTTAATTATTTTAATATTTATTAATGTAATTACGGAAATAATATTTTAAAACTTAATAAGTACGTTTTATTTATTTATCGGTTTACGGATAATAAACGGTTAATATTTGCCGTTTTATTTTTCGTTTTTTGCAAAATTTTGCTTAAAATTAATTCGTTAATAATTTATTTTTATTATTAATAATTCTAATTAACGTACCGAATTTATATTTAATTTCGTCGTAAAGCAATTAAATTAATTTGGTTACGGTTAAAATTTTAATTATGGGAATAAATAATTTTAATTTCGTAAAACGGTCGACAATTACTAAACTTACATCGTACTTTAACCCATTTAAATTTAAGCTTTTAAGAAATCCCGTAATAAAATTTAACGAAATTTTTTAAAAAGGTTATTTAAATAACGGTAAAAATTGTAATTATCTATATCGTTTATAATATAACTTTATTATGTTTTAATAATTCAAATATTATTTAATATATTTTTAAATATCTTTCGTTATATTTTTTTAAAAAAGCTTTTTAATTATTAATTTTAACGTACGGATATATCTTATGTATTTTGCTTTTAAACTAATATTATATTAATTACTTAATTATTTCTGTAAAACATTTTATAATAAAATTACGAATTTATTTTAATAATATAAAATCTTATTTAATTTAAAAAATATTCTTTTTTATTTCAGCTTAACGTTTAATTATTTATATTAATTTTATAATATTTAAATTTTTAATTTTTAATTCGTAAATTTAATCGTAATATTATTAAGAAATTTTCGATTATAATGCCGTTTTATTTTTAAATAATTTGTTTATTAAGGAACATAAAACGTATTAGTTATAAATAATAATTTTAATATTAATTTCGTCCTTTTTAGATTTTTTGGAATTCGATTATAATATGGTTATAATTTGTAATTATTATTATTTAATCGGTAATCGTATTATTATTACGATTTATATTTATATTATTATTCGTAAGTAATAAGTTCGATTAATATATAGTTTTTTGTTTTTTTTTCGAAAACTTTTTACGATCGTATAATAAAGGTTTTCCGCTTTTTTATGCGAATGGTAATTATTTGAATTTCTGTTACCTGAAATCTATTTAGAAATTTTATAATAAGTAAATTTTGTGCTATTTTTATAAGGCCTTTTGCTCTTTTATAAAACTTTAAGTCGCGTTATATATATACGACCGTTTTCCGTACGTTTTCCGACATATTATTTGTAAGTCCGAATTTCTTAAATAATATACGAATTACGTTTTTGTACCTAACTTTTCTTAATATGTAATCCAAGCATTTAAATAATTTATTTACCGGGTTGGCGATACTTAGCCGGTATTAGATTTTAAAATTAAATTACGTAAAACGGTAAATTTATTGGGTTAATTTTTTAAGATTATATACCGGCATTTTTATTATATCCTTTAACGTTATATGATCGATAAATATTAAGAAATTTTTTTCCATACTTTTAAAGTATTATCGTTAATATTTTAAACTTTTTATAATTATTAATAATTTTTGTTATTTTGTAATTTACCGCTTTTCGATTAAATTTAATATTCGTAATTAATATATAATTAAACGTTAATATTTTCCGTATTTTTATAAAAATATCTTTAATATAACTTTTATTAAGGCGTTTATTTTAATCCCGGTATTTTTAGCGTAATCTTAATATCGAAAAATGGTTACCAATTAAAAAAATATTTTTTAAAGTTCGGAACGTTTTTTTAGTTTTTTCGGATTACCGGAATTTTGCTATTTTATTTTTGTTTTATGCCCTTTTTACAAACCTAATAATAAGTTCGGTAATACGTAAATATTAGGCAATAAATTTCCGATAAAAATTTGCGAATTTTAAAAATATTTAAATATTATAAATTAATTTTGGTTTTGGCCATATTTCGATAATATCGACCCGTCGGCAGTTTATTTCTAAATTATTAATATTAATTATAAATTCTAAAAATTTGTTTTTGAAAAATTCGTATTTAAACGTTTTGGCAAATAATTAATATTATAATAACCGTTCATAAATTAATTAAAAATACTTTATGTACTTTTTTTCGTTATTCGAATAAATAATTATATTATTTAAATATATTATATATATATAAGTACTTAATTTAATTAATACTTTATATATATAGTTTTAGAATGTAATTATCTCGTTATTAAAATTAAATATTATAATCGTATATTTAAATTATTTATATTACGTTTAAAAATGATTTTTTATTAATTAACCTTTTTAATTTTAATACGGTAATAAGTATTTTTAAAATTAATTTTCGAAAATACTTTAATTAACTTTAAGCAACCTATTATTTTTGTAATAAAAAGTAAAAATATCGGTTTTTTATTTTTACCCAATTTAACTCCTTATATTTAATGCATAATCGAAAACTGCCGTTTTTTGGGCATAAATAATATTAATATTTTTATGTTTATTTTCGAATAACGTATTCGGCCTACTTTTAAATTTTTTCGGATATATTTTTTAAATACTTTTTTTAGGTTTCCGAAATAAGGTAAATTGGGCCAAATAAAGGCGTTTTGCCTGGGATTAGGTTTATTATATATTTTGTTTTTAACAATTAAATTTTTTTTTCGTTATTCTTTCGGAATATATTTACCGGAAATTCTTTAGGTATACAAAAAAATCGATTAATCCCCGTTTTTACTATTTCCCGAATTCCGGGATATCTAATTTTTCGATTAAACCTATTAAATTAATAATATAAATTCGCTTACCAGAAAACGTTAAACCTGCGATTTTTTATTTATTAATTTTTTATAACGGTCCGTATAAATATTAATATATAATTATATTTAATAAGATCCTCAATTTACTTATTTCGAATATAAATAATAAAAAATTGGGCGTTTTTCGATCGTAATATATTATAAAGTAAATTTACTTAAACTTTTGTTCGTTCCTATTATTATTTATTATGTTAATAGGAATTTCGTAAGCCCCATAATATTTAATATACGCGCTACTAACGCCAATAAGGCCTAGAATATTTCCTGAAATTAATTATAAATTAAGGTTTTTCGTTAATTTTTTACTTATAGTATTTACTTATATTCCAATATTTGTATTAATTTGTATTATTATATCTTCCGTATTTTTCTTAATAAATACCCTTTTTTTAAAAGGCGGTTTTATTTTAATTATCTTATAATTATTAGTTAAAATAAATTAAACGTATACGTTTATTCCGGCTTTTTTTTAGGTTTACGTTTAAGAAATTATTTGATTTATTATTATATATTATGACGTTTTATACGGCTTTTGGAAGTCGGTTTTTATATGGCTAAAATAATAAGGTTTTCGTATTGTTTTTCAAATTTATAATTTACGTTTTTGTAATTTGGTTTTTTATAGTTGTAATACTTAAATAAGCCCTTATAAAAATTAAGGGTATTAAGTCGTACGGATTTATTTTAATCGGAATTAAATTCGCGATTATTTGCTTTCCGAATATAAAAATGCCCGTAGTCCTTATTGCTTTTACGTAACGCCTTTAATTTGTTTTAAGAAATTTTTTTTTCAAAAGTATTAAAATAAAATCGTTTATCGTTATTAATATTTTTAGTGAAAAATAATTAGTTTTTTGTTTTTTAAACGTTTTAAAAATATTTTATTTTATTTATTACGTTATTAATTCGTTTTAATTTATCGTTTTTTCGTAATAACATATTTTGTAATTCTGATATTAATTTGTATAAGTAATTAAAAGCAAAACGTTTATTATTTCGATTATTTTCGGGATTAAAAACGTTTATACGTTTTATTTTATAAATTAAAGATTTTTATTTAATATAAAAGTTTAACGGCAATTAATCGGATTATTTTTATAATTCCATAAATTATTCCTTATATTTCTTAGCGAAGAAATTAAAATTTAAATAATTTTTCCTTATAAAAATTTATAAGTTTTTTATTTTTAATTTTTTTCGTAAGTAAAATAATTAAATGTAACGTAATATAATTGTTAAATATTTATAATAAAAACATTTATATGGCTTATAGCCTATTGGATATAAGTAAAAATATTTCGTCTTAATTTTTCAACGTAAACTTTTATAATAGTTTTTATTTAATTTTTTTTAATCGATATGCGTTCGAAAAGTTTCGAGCAATTATAATACAGTATTTATTTATCGTTTTTAGGCTTTTGCAATGATATCATAATTAACTTGTAAAATTTTACTTCTTAATTTATATTATTATTTATTATTTGGCTAATTATGGAAATAATTCCAAATATTATTTATTTTGTTAACGAATAATTTTAAAATCTAATTATTATTAAAAGGTTTAACTTTTTTTTTACTTTAAATTTCGGAACGCAGTTGTTATATTACGTCCGTTTTCCGATTATATAGTTAACTGTTATCGGAACGTATCCCTATTATATATATAAAGTGATTCGAGATCCCGGAAATTATAGTTCTTTGCCCGTTAGGGTTCCGGTATAAACTTTTTCACCTATTCCCGTATCGTAATTAATTGTTCGTCGGTTAGATTCCAATCGACGGTTTTTTTAATTAATAACTTAGGTTCGTTTTATAATCGGCGAACTTGGCTTCTGGTAATTATTGCGTTATTTTTTATAGTAAATAAAAAGATTATAAGATAATAAACAATTATAAGCTAGATCAGATGATCTCCGACTAATCGTAAAGAAAATTCCAAGAAATAAATATATTAGATTATTTTTATTTGGCATTTCCTATTAATTACCAGATAATAGATTTATATTAATAAGTAGATCGGTAGCTGATTGGTAGCTGGTCGGCTACTAGCCTTATCCTTATAAAGACTATATTCTCATATAACGAATAATTTAAATAAAAATTAACAAAGGCCTTCGAAATAATAAACGAAAAAATAAAAGGCAAAATATAAATATAATAATTACAATAAAAATTTAATATCTAATTACGGTAATATATTAATTTAATTAGCCTGTAAGCTAAATTAAGAATACAAAATATTAATAACTAAGTTTTTCGGCGGCTTAAAAAATATAGAAAACCTTTTTAAGTTCGATCGACCTAATTATTTATCGAATTATATCGTTATAATAATTAAGATCGACAATCGACAATACACCTAGCATATTAAAAGCACTAAAGGAAAAAATAATAACAAATCTTAATATACGGCTAATAGCAGCGCTTTTTCATACGGTAATATTTCTTACGACACGGAACTAGGACTTATAGAATTAAAAGCTACTTATAGGAAAACCGAAAACTAAACTAAATTTTTTAATTGTAATAAAATAGGGCATAAGATAATATAGTATAAGGCGCCTAAAAATCCCGTTAAAAGAACTGGAAACTAATAGGCGAAAAATAATATAAAAAGAATCCTAAAAACTAAAACAAATTTATTAATATAATTCGGCTTAAGTACGTATCAGGTCCCTTATAACGAAATATCTAATAAAGAATACGAAAAGCTAGAAAGCTGGCTTAACAAATATCGTAAACATAATAAAAATTATTATAAGAATAATTACGCGAATATTAGAATTAAATAGAAAAAGTCTGTTTCGGAACCTCTAATTAATACGACAAAATATACGCCATATATTGCCGATACCGAGAATATTTCAATTACAAAAAATAAAAATAATACATTTACGGCCATATTATCCGCATATACTATAAAGGATTCGAGTTTCTAAATTCTACTAGAAATAATAAAAACGATAAATAATAATATTAACACTTTCGATTTATAGTCCCGGAAAGTATTCAGTAATTGGCCGAAAAAAAATTTAATTTTAAAAGAATAATGCTCGTAAAAACACTTTTTATCATTATTAATGATATAATTATCAAACGGAAAAAGAATTAACTTAGCACATAATAAAAATATTACCAAAAAGCTATTATAAACGTCCATTGTCAATTAATATTTATTACAGATCTTTACGAGAAAAAAGTTATTTAGGAAAAATTACGTCAATTTACAGGCGAACTCCGGAAGAATAGCCAATATAATATACAATAAAATACAATCGAAATAATAAAAAAACGATTTACCTAATAAGGAGAAAAATTACAGCAAAATTAAAAACAATATATACAGCTCGAAAAAACAGTATGTCGACAACAATAACAAATATATTAACTTAACGCGCTAAATATAAAAATATGAAAAGGCTCGATAAACTCGAACAAAAATTAAAAGAAAAAGGTTACTTATAAAGAAGCCGCAAAATAACAAAACTTAAAAATTTTTAAAAAAATAAAACTTCTAAAAAAGACTTTAAACGCGACGATAAGAACCGTTAATAACCTTATCACTTTGGATATACGAATTAGAACGTATTAGTATACTGCAATAGTGGATTACGAAGCTTTAAGCGAAAATTATATTATACCAGATATAATTAATAAATTTAAATTATTATAAAGATATAAGTTAAAACCTTATATAACGACAAATACTAAAAGATAGAAATTCGCTTACGATAACAAAAAAAATCATATGCGAAATTAATTGTTTCGAACTTTTTGTTTAAGAACGATACTAAATAATTAATTTCGATATCGTTCTATTTAGGAATTACGATATAATCTTAGAATTACCATAAATATGCTAGTACGAAGTCTGAATTAATGAAAAAATTAGTTAAGTAAGATTCGCCTTATATCCTATTAACGAATAAAAAAAGAAAAAACTAAGATCTTAACATTCGATCAAAAATAGCGACGAATATAAGCATAAGAACATAACAAAAACCTTACTATCTAGAAAATCAAAACATAAAAAAGAAAATGAGGATTAAAGAAAAATACGATATATTGTTATTATTATTAAAACAAAACTAAAGCAACTAAATAACGACCTAAAATAACAGCTTTAAAAATTAGAAAATTTAACCAATATGTTACCATAATATTATAAATACGACCAATTTTCTAAAAAGGAATTTGATACGAAATTATCAAAATATAACGATTAGAATTATAAAATAATTTTAAAAATAATTTTTAACGAAATTTTACTCTATTTATAACTTTAACGGAAACAAATTACGTATTTTTAAAAAATACCTAGAAAATCGGTTATAGAAAAAATAAATTTAACCTTCGAAATTACCAGTAGGTTATTTAACATTTTTCGTATTAAAAAAACGAAAAATTACGACTTATAATTAATTATTAATAATTAAATAATATTAGTATCAAAAATCGAATAGTATTACACCTGATTACAAAAATAAAAAACCGACTTTATAAAGCAAAATAATTTATAATATTGGATCTTAGAAATAAATATAATCTTATTAAAATCTAAAAAAATATAAATAGAAAATAATTTTCAAAACGAAATACCGATTATTTCAGTACTTAGTTATATTAATAGAATTTACAAACGTATTAATAACTTTTTAACAAATAATTAATTATGTATTACGAAAATACCTCGATATTTTCGTCGTTTGCTATCTCGACGATATTTCTTTTTCAAAAACGGAAAAAGCATATATAAAATACGTTTATAAAGTTTTTTAACTTTTACGAAACGTAAGACAGCTTATTAATGTAAAAAAAAATTAGTTTTACGTATAGGAAATGGAATATCTAGGACATATTATTATTCTAAGATATATTAAGATGGGCCCTAAAAAATCGCTGCAATTATAAAATGATAAACGCTAATAACAGTTAAAAAATACAAGTATTTTTTAGATTCGCTAATTACTATAAAAAGTTTATTTGAAACTTTAATAAAATAGCTATACCTTTAACGAACCTTATAAAAAAGTAAAAAAATTCAAATATACTCCAGATATAGAAAGGACGCCTTAAAATATTAAGGATGCGATTATTAGTAAATCAATATTAATTATATATAATTTAAACCGTCTGACTAAATTAAAAACCGATATTTCGGATTACGCGTTAAATATAATAATCGGATAATAAAATAATTAGGGTAAATTACACCTTATTATATTTTCAATACAAATTAAAAAGAGCCGAACTTAATTACGTTATTTCAAATAAAAATTTTATGGCTATTATTATAATATTTTAAGAATTTCAATATTTCCTAAAGGAAAATTTGTACCAGGTTAAGGTTTATACGAATTATCAAAATCTTACCCGATTTATTACGACCAAGGAACTTACAAAACGATAATTTCGTTATGCGAAAAAATTAACGAATTTCGATTTCGTTATTATTTATAAAAAAGTTCGGAAACTAATAAAGCAAACGCTTTAAATAAACGACTAAAGTTTGAAAAGAATTGGTTAAAATTAGCCATATAATTTTCGATACCATTATAAAAAAACATTTACACCCGTAATAAATTGCGATAATTCGGGCAGTGCTCTTTGATATGTATTAGAAAATTCAGTAATATAACGATAATCTCCTAAAAAACTAAAGAATAAACAAAATACAAATTTCAAAAAAATATCAGAAAAATCTAATACGAAACATATATAAATATCAGTTATACGGACATCCAGGGATCTACAAAACTTTAAACGGCTTTAACGTATATATTTCTTTTCTAAAATAAATTCACGATATAAAAAATCATGCGGCAATACGATATTTACGCCAAAATAAAGGTTCGACGACATAAGTTATACGAAAAATTACAGACATTATTAATCATAAAATGATTATGATATTTAGTTATATTCGACTTTATTATTAAATTTCTTATATTAAAAAACCTAATTATAAAAGTATATTACAATGGCAATTTCGTAATTGTCGACCGATTTAGAAAATTTTCTTATTTTTTTACCGTATTACGAGTACATAAACGCTAAACAAATAATATATATTTTTTAAATATATTTTTAGCATATACGGATTATTATTAAAAATTATTTCGTATAAAAAATCGATATTTATATTTAAGTTTTAGAAAGGTCTTATAATATACATTAGGCTAAATTACAAATTATTTAACGTATTTAAACCTTAAATAGATAAATACATAAAATAAATAAATTAAACCTTAAAAATTATTAATGGTATAACTAACTTATAATACTAATTATTATAAAAATATCAAAATAATATTAACGATCGTTAATTTGATTTTATTTTAAAAGTTTATAAAGAAATATGTAATAATAATCCAATTAATATCAAAATATTTTTACGTCGGAATAATTACGATATTTATATTAAAAAATAAAAATAGAAATAAAATTCGTACGGAATTAAATAAGCAAATATTATAACCAAAAAATTCAAAAAGAATTCAAAAAAAGTATAATTTTTTCGTTACGAAAAATATTTAAAAAAAAATAACCTAATTAGAAATTCGATTTTAAATATATCGATTTATACAAAATCATTAAAACATTCTCAAAAAATAATTATTAATTAAAACCTTCTTAAAAAGTTAAATTTCATTTAACTTTCTATTTTTATATTCGAATTAATAACAAATATAATTAAAATATATATGCTATAAAATAATATAAAAATAAAAGATAAATAGGTATATAAAATAAAAAAATTATCATGCGGAAATAAAACGGACTTACTTAGTACTTAATTAAATAAAAAAAGTACTCGGATTCCGAAAATATTTAGAAATCCGCTAGAAATCTTATTAACGCCTAACGCCTATTAAAGAATTTTCACCAATAATAACGAGCGCGTCCTAATTAACGATCGACTAATTAATAGCCGAGATGTCGAGCCAGTCGGCCGCAGCCCGCGCTAAAGTAATAGCCGTAACGGTAGCCTCCAGTTATTTTTATTCCTAACGTTTTTATTCTTTTAATTCGTTTAATAACTAAAATTTACGCTATATTATAATAACGTCTTTCGAACGAATTAACGCCTTTTATTTACGTAAACGAATAAAAAAATTATTTCCTCTTAATAATAACGTTAAACCTTAAAATAAAACCTTTAAAGCTTTAATAATCGTTTTTTGGCAAGCGTTTTTTTATATTTTAAATATTAATGCTTTCGACAAATATTTTGTAAAAAAAAAAAAAGTGGTATGCCGGTATTATTATAAGACCGATTCCGATTAATACATTTTTTATGCCTTAAAACGTTTTTTATTATTTTATATCTTAGATTATTTTTTAAAAAAAATAATAAAAGCAAAGCATAATTTTGTACCCGAATTCGTTAAAAGCTTTGACGAGGTTAATACGACGAACGGTAAAAAAACGAGAAATACGACGAATCATGGAAATACAAGACGACATAATTAAAAACAAAAAAAAATGTTACTTACTAAACGAAGAAAAAAAGAAAGAAAAAAAAATCTTGAGAGCAAGATTTTAGGAAAGAGAAAATCGTATTACAACCTAACAAGTTTCGGCCTTAAGAAACCGTTAAACAAGGATTATACGGGCTATTTCCGAGTTACGTAACGGTAATTACTGCTAAGCCAGTGATTATTAATAATTAAAAATAATTCTAAGCAATTATAATTATTATCAGCTACGTAATTATAAGTAATCAAGCTCCAAAAAATATATAAGCTTATTATTTCCATAATTTAAATAGCTTTAGCTTGTAATAACAATTTGTTATCCAAGGCACCTTTGGTATTACAAAACGTAATACGTTACTGTATCCATTGCTCAGAATCCCACGATATTCCTGTGTAAGATAATGGACAGCTGTGAGCTGGGTGAGGTGATCTCCGACCAGTCGTAGAGCAGATTCCAAGAAGTGAGTGTATTAGGTTACTTCCATCTGGTGTTTCCCACTAGCTGCCAGATGGTGGATTTATACTAGTAAGTGGGTCGGTGGATGATCGGTGGCTGGTCGGCTACCAGCCTCATCCTCATAGGGGCTGTATTCTCACATCCTGCCAACATAAACCCGTACGACTAAGGTTTAATAGTTAGTTAAACCCCCTAGCCGTCACATTGTGGCTCCTGAGCAAATATCTGTAAAGCTTAGCTAAGGGATTTGTGTCATTAGCAGTAATAAACTAGTACGGTAGGTACGTGTTGAACCTAGCAACGCCATGGCTTAGTTAGCTAACCGGCTAGTGAAAATAGCTTCGACCACTCCGGTATTCTTATCTCTTGGCTACCACT
Source organism: Monosporascus cannonballus (assembly GCA_004154925.1). Lineage (NCBI taxonomy): Eukaryota > Fungi > Ascomycota > Sordariomycetes > Xylariales > Monosporascus > Monosporascus cannonballus. Next base: position 75,775 of record QJNS01000710.1, read on the forward strand.
GTTTTTATCTGTATTTAAGGAGGGTTCACCACCTTCACCTTTTATGGAAGACCTTCTAGAGGTCAGGCAACCTTTAATACACTTCTTCTTCAGTTATATGCTTCTGTGTGTGATGTCAGGGTTTCACAGTACGGCTGTTACCATATTATCTGGGGTTGCCTTCGTTTAAGTAGTTTATCTGGGCCCGCAAGGCTGGTTTAGGCAGGAACTGTAATAAGTAAAATCGTAATGTAATTTCGGAAAGGGTCGATAGGATTAATATATATATAAAGTCGCAAATAGAAATAACTATAATATTTTGGCGGCCTATCCCTTACTTGAAGTGTTCGGGGGTGAGTATCGCGTGCCTCGAGCAGAAAACGAAAATTACTAAAGCATTTCAAGTTAAGCTAAGAACTTATCCTGAAAATTGGTCTGCAAATGCACGACTTTCATACAGTTAATCTCGTTGGTTTGTTACGATTCCAACTTCCCCTCACCTTGCCAAGGGGAAAGGCCAAGAATGAGGCTCCCGGCCAGCCACCGCCTCGAAAGCTGAGCCTCTTCGCATAGCATAGCCCCCGCGTTCAACTGCGCACCATCTGTTTTACTTTAGGCAACATATTCCTTACCTCAGCTAGCTCAGGCCTCCCTGGCTCGTTTTCCCAATTTCTTCAAAGTCACTCAAGTACCGCTCCACAACGCTAAATATTAACCAATCAAATCCCAAATCCCCGTAACGAGCCAGCAAGGCCTAAGTTGTAATTGCGTAAAAACGGCTTCGTTTAATATATTTGCCTTTTTAAAAAAACAAAAATCCGTAATAACTTAATAATAAGACGTTTTTTTATAAATAAATAAATATATATATATACTGTTATTTCTGCCATAACTTATTATCAATACCATTTTGATCCTAATCAGGATTTATTTGTTATTCCTAAACCGTAACGCGTATAACAGCTACAGCCCGAACCCGTCGCGTTATTATCCCTCTTTTCAGAATACGATAAATCCGAATTCTTCCAGTTTTACCGGGCCACGCCCTTAAAACAGAATATACGTACGCGTACCTTAAATTTTTGGCATTAACATAAAAAAATTAATATAACGTTTAAAAATTTTATTCGTAATTAAGTTCTTTATGACAATTTAGGCCGAACTACCAGTTCGACCGCTTGGATTAACCGATTAATTAATATATTAAAAAAAAACAAATATACAAACGGCTATTAGTATGCGAAAGTTGGCAGGAATTTTTAATTCCTGCTAATTAGGATCCCGTTATATATAGATACTATAATACATTATACGGGAAGCTTATAACTTTCGCAAAAGGGCTTAAATTCCGCCGCCCGCTAAAAAAGTTATTATTCGAAGTTGACGTAATCCATATCACTTTGGACGAAAATTAACGTTTTGTAAAAGCGTTTGCCCTTAATTAGTTTAAGCTTTTAAACCAGATAATTGCAAATATTTATGGTTTTCACCTTGTTATTAATATAAATAATAATCTTAATAATAAAACGTGGGTTATTAAGCTAGATTAAAGAGATATTACTTAATAGCCGGGATATATTAGCTATCAAAAAATCAAAATACCCCTAATTCGAACGTTAATCCCTAGGTATGGGAAAGATAATAATATCGATTTCGGGATAATTAACATTAAAACGCCGGATTTCCACCTTATAGCCATATTTAGTTAGGCCGCCGATTTAACGAAAGCCGCCATATTTCGCAATTTTTTTCTTTATAATATTATTAATAATTATTATTTACGTAAATTAATATATATAAAAAAAAATAAAACGTAAATTACGGATGTTAACATATTTAAGCCGGAAGTTTTTCCATTTTAATAATAAATATATTTCGTTAATAGTAATTAAACTATATTATCGTTCGAAAACAAATTTAATATGGCAATGTCAAACTAATTATTTAATATTTATTTAGGACCAAAAATAATATGGCTATATCGTCCGGCATTTATATAAATAAATATTTTTAAATTAATTTTTTTCGTATTTGCAAATGTTAAAATAAAAACAAAATATAAAATTACTAATATAAAAATTGGTTATTTTTTCGCTAACTTAATTAACAATATAATTTGGATAATAATTAAATCGGTTATTAACAAAAAAACTTAAATAATTAAGGATTTTTTAAATTTTATTTTAATAATAAAAAAATTAAATTTTTTAAAAACCAAATTATATATTATATCGATTTATATTTTCCGTAAAATACGGCCTTATCTGCTAAATATAACGCTTAATATAAGGCGAATAAATTAACGGCGTAAAATTTTTATAAAATTATCGGCCGTACATATAATGTTAATATATAGGTTAATTACGTTTATATTAGTAAAAAACCGATAAAAACATTAAATAAAATAAACGTTTTATTTTAAAAAATTAAATATTTAAAAGTTTAAAATATTTATTTTATATTTTTGAACATATTATTAATATTTAATTAATTAAAAAAATATATTTGAAATTTATTACAAATAATTTTAAGCCCTATATATTATTATTTTGGCTTATAAAATTATATTATTATCGTATTAGCCTAAAAAAGATAAAAAGTTTTAACATATATTAATTAGGATTTTAAATTACCTTTTTTATTATAATGATCTTTATTTCGGATTAATTATAATTATTATTATATTAAAAAATAAAGGTTTTAATTTTGTGTTAAAGTATATAAGTTAAAATACTGAGAATTTCGTAATTAATATATATTACCAAAATTAATAATAATAATTTTTTTAAATTTATATAAAAGCGTACTAAACGGAACGAAAAAATCATAATTTGTTATTAGGCCTTATTTTGGAAATTTTGTTATTTTTGTAGGTATTATTCTTAAAGGAGTTTAGCTGATATATTGGACCCCTGACAGATACTTCTTGATCAAAAGCTATAGCTGTGGCTACGGCTGCTGCGCCGCAGGCGCAGCCACAACCTCCAAAATGGGGTCCTGATCACGATAAGGCAACATATTCCCCTAAGCATCCGGGTCAAGTCGTTACCCGTATTTAATACTAATACTTCGTTCATATAAACAGCCCGATTATTTGAGATTTGATTCGAGCTATGCGTCTTTTGAAAGGCGACGATACAGGTGTAATTAGCCTCACGGAGGATCTAATTGGCGACAGGATTCCCCGATATGCGATACTTTCACATAGATGGGGTATGGAAGAGGTCACCCTTAAAGACCTGATGGACTACGGTGTCCGAGAGGGCTTACTCTCTCATTTCAAAAAAAAAAGAAAAAAATCAATATACGTACACCCAAAATTTTAATTAGACGTAGCTGCTTAAGTAGATTTTTAAGATAGGTGCATACGCTAGGCTAGTAACCACTATATCAAATTTCACAAGATCTTATTAGCTAGGAAATATTTGTACTACAATACATTATTAATGTTATAGGCTAGAGCCTATAGGGCAGCTCGGGCTTACGGAGCGAGCTCCTTAGCCCGAGCTCACCTATATATATATAGGGAGCAGCCACCTCGCTGGTGGCTAGCTGTTTCTCCCTTTTCCTCCTTATTTTAAATATAAACTTTTGTTAGGCCGTACCTCCGTTCAACCTACGTATTGTGCCCGTTACATATATTTAAGGTTATAACTTATTATAGTTTTCAAAAAGCTAAGTAAAAGCAAAACATTTTTTAAAAATATCTTGGTTACGGATAATAAGCTAAAAAAAGTCTTATAGCGAAATAACTGTAAAGTAATATAACTAACGAAAACATAAACGAACTTACAGTATTAACCTTATCCGGAATTATTAAGGAAAATTTATAACATTAATTATTCGTAAATATATTTTAAAAGCTTAACATATAATAGAAAAAATTTGCTAAATTACTTTTTAGCCGTAGCGAAACGATAAATAATTTGCTTAATTAAATAACGGAAATAGAAAAATACCTTTTTACGAAAGCGGAAAAAAAACCTTTATAAAATAGGACCACTTTCGTTGAAAACTTATAATAAGTCTACCGCTTAATAATACGTTCGTAAAAGCAAATCGTAAGCTTATAAAATAGCTTTTATAAAACGGAAAATAAAAAACGTTCCGTTCGTTTTTCGCCATATTTCGTACGAAAATAAAAGAAAATTGGTTTATTTTCGGCTCCCTTATAACAACTTACCTAAGTATTATAATATTTATACTTACCGAAAAATAATTATAACTTAATTATTAATTCGAAATAAAAGAATTATAAAAGAATTTTAACGTTAATAACTTTTTTTATATACAAAAATAATTCGAAAATAAATAAACGGTATAATCCGTTAAAAATAATTATAATATATAAAGTAAGATAATAATTAACAGTTTGAAAATTATTTATTAAATTTTAAGCTTAAATTGGCCGAATATAAAAATTTATCGTAACCCTTAATAATTAAAGTAATTTCTTTAAACGCCGGTATTAATACGTAATTCCGTAACGCATTAATTACAAAAAATATATTTTACGATAATTATAATTATTAAATACGTAAAACAAAAAAAGTAATTAATTATTTAAAAATTTTACCCGATTATTAAATAAATAAAAAAACAATAACTTAATATTCCGATAAAAAAACGGAACGGTTAATTAATAATAATATATCGGTTAAACCAATAAACCGGCTTAAATAATAAACGTTTAAAAATATATTTATAATAAAAATTACGTAATTAATTATGTTAATTTCTAAACTTATAAATTAATAATAAGGTAATCAAAAAAACCGATCCGGAGATAATTTGGGATAAGATTCGGATAACCGGCCCTATGCGAAATAATTTTCCGATAACGAAATACAAATTTGGAAACGGAAAAAATAATATTTCTATTACGTTGTTACGAATTATTCGAATTAGAAATACCTTAAATATAAATCTGTAAAATGGCTTCGTCTGGCTGGAACGAAAATTACAGTAATAAGTTTGCGGAATATTATTAACGGGAATAACGATTTAAATAATGAAATTTTAAAAAAATAACCCTTATTAAAAATTATTAATAAAAAAGGGACGTAATAAAGGAAAAATTGCAAAAAATCAGTAATAAATTAAATACTATCTTTTTTATATTTAATTCATAATTAATTCGCCGTTTAAAATTATAACTTATACTTATTATATCTCGTTAATTAAGGTTAGCAAAAGATAATAAATTTATAATAACCGCCATTCGAAAAATTATTTACGCTAATATAAATTTGGACGGCCGCTTAAAACGAATCTGGAAGTACGTAATTAAAAACTTATCCCATTTTTTTATCCTGAGAAAATCTTAAATAAAATATAATAATATTATATACGAAACGAAATAACGGTTTATCCACTTTACGGATAACGTTATTACGCCCATATTACGCGAAAAAGGATAGTTCGATAAGGAACCTACGAACCGCTTAAAAAAGCAATTATAAAAGTATAGAAAAACCCGCTTAATGGCGGTTGTAACCTTTACGGTAATAACGCGGTAAAACCGCCGTAAAAAATGGAATATAGTTATTCGCAATTTTTATAAAAAATATTAATAAGGCCTTAAGAGAAAAGCCGTAATTAATTTTTAAAAATATAATATAACGTTGTTTTAAAGAAATACGGAAATTCCGAAACCTTTTTATAAATAACAAAAATTTATTATTATTATTTTATTACAATAATAATAACGTAACAATAAACTTGAAAATAAATATTTTAAGTTAAAAAAATAATTTTATGGAGATTTTTATATAGGATATTAAGGGAAAAATTATTAATTTTACGTAAAATATTTACAAACTTGCGCGATAAAAATTGGATTTAGGCTAATAATTCCTTTATAAATGCCCCGGTATTATTCGGAAGGAAATTTAACGGGGGTTTACGGTTTTGCGTAAATTATAAAAAATTAAATAAAATTACGAAATAAAATTTTTTTTCGTTAATAAAGGAAATATTACGAATTTTATTATAGATTTGGTAATTTATAAAATTTAACGTTTAAGTAGCTTTTTACCGGTTACTTATCCGCTAGAAAAATAAATAAAAAATTACGTTCCGTATACGTTTCGAGTTTTTCGAATAATTGGTATATTTATTGAGTTTTAACGGTATACCGACTGCTTTTTAACGTTATATTAACATTATGCTGGAATATTATTTTGATAATTTTTGTTCCGTATATATGGACGATATTTTAATTTATTTGTTCGGGTTTTAAATTAATTATATAACTAAAATTAAGTTAGTATTTTGCTGTTTAACAAAAATAAAATTAAAATTGGATCTGGATAAATACGAATTCGTAATTTAAGAAACAAAATACCTAAGGTTTATTATCGAAATAAAAATAAACTTAAAGATTAATTTTAAAAAATACTTGGTATTCAGAAATAAAAAATTTTTATTAATATAAAAAGAGTTAGGAGTTTTATCAATTTCGCTAATTTTTACCGAACCTTTATAGAAGATTTTAACGGGATAACGGCTTCCCTTTTACGATTAACTTAAAAAAAACCTTTTTTTGTTGGAAAAACGAAAAGTAATAGGTTTTCGACCAATTTAAAAAGTTTTTTATTATAACGTTTATCTTTATATATTAACACCCTGAAAAAGAAATAATAATAAAAGTAAATTATTTTGGCTAGGTAATTAAAAAATATCTGTTTTAATTCGATTTATTAAAGCGCTTATAATTAATTACATACTTTTTAAAGAAATTATTACCAGCTAAATATAATTATAAAATATATAATAAAAAATTACTAATTATCGTTAAAATACTGGCAAAATGAAAAAAAGCTTTAAGAGTTAATTAACCTTTTCATAATGCTAACAAATTACGCGAATTTTTAATATTTTATAAATATCCGTAAATTTATTAAAAGGTAAATTCGATAAGCCGGTTTCTTATTTGCCTTTAATTTCATATTTAAATATTGCCTTAATAAATTAATAAACCGATTTAATACCATATTTCGTAAGCTATAAAACGTATTTCGTAATAAAAAAAATACTAAATTTAAAAGGCGGATAACTCGGTTAATTAAGAAAAAATAATTATTCGACAAACCGAGGCAAATTTAAAAAGGTTTAATGGCCGTAATTTATCTAAAGCGAAATAGTAACAAATAACCAGTTATATCTTTTGATAAAAAATATAAAACTTAAAAATTATTAAAAATAAAATTTTTAATATGGTATAGGTTGCCGTAGCCCAAAAATTATATAATTTTCCTTTAATTATAAATACGGTAAAATTTTTATAACGGAATATTTTTTTAACTTTAAAAACTTTTTATAATTTAAAGAACATATTTGAGTTTTTGCTTAAAAGCCGTTCCGAATATTATTAATTTAATAGGTATACAATTTTTATATTACCGGTTACCCAAAAAAAAACTATTACCTTAATAATATTAATCCGTAATTATTATTAACTGGGATAAATTTAAAATATACGTCGTTTTTGCCGTAATTATAATGTATATAATAAATTGTACGTATAAAAAAACGAAAAAAAGGTTATTACGGCTTTTATTTATTTCAAACCGATTTTATTTAAATTTTTCGATAAACTTTATAATCGACTTACTGGCAAAACAAAAAAAGAATTTTCGTTTTTTATAATATTTTATAATCGTTTAATAAAAACAGTTATCTTAAAGCCGATATTTAATATAAATGCTAAAACGTACATTTAACGTTTTATTATTTATGTTACAACCCAAACCAGCGAGGCCTGCGAAAACGGTTCAGCCAAGATCACAAGCTACGCTAAGTTCAGGGTCACGTGATCAGTGCTTAGCGGGTCTCAACTGAGCACGACTGAGCACGACTAAGCACGACTAAGCACGACTAAGCACGACTGAGCACGACTAAGCACGACTAAGCACGACTAAATAGCATTAAGCAGCCGCTTAGCAAAATTTTGCTAAGCAAAAATAAGTAGTAATAAGGGAATAAAGATATATACGTTTATTAATTCCATAATTTAAATAGCTTTAGTTTGTAACAAATTACTTATTAATATTAATTATTTGCAATAAGGCATTCCCGGTATTAAGAAATGTAATACGTTACTATATTTATTGCTCAAATTCCCATGATACTCCTGCCAACATAAACCCGTCGACTTAAGGTTTAATAGTTGGTTAAACCTCATAGGCCGTCACACGTTGCAGCTTCAGGCTCGAATTCGGGAGCTGGAGAGAGAAGTTCGACAACTTAGGGCTACACCACCTGCCCAACCCTCTCTCGCCCACATAAAGCCCAAAAAGCCGGAACCCTACGATAGGAAAAGCAACCCTCAGACCTTCCTGACTTAGGCACGAGTTTACCTTCGCTTCCTAAATCTTAATGACCTAGCGGATATGGTCCTAACAGTAAAAGCATGCCTAATAGGAAATACGGCTAATTAGTTTAAGTCTATTATAAGAAATTTCCTGGAAATAAAAAAAGTAAATAAAAAAAACTTTATTAATAAGATTTTTTCAACTTATACCAATTTCGAAAACAAAATGCGTAACAATTTCGGCAATCTGGATAAAAAATAATTAACGGCTTAATAATTCTTATAACTTTAATAAAAAAATCCGCGTTTAAATACGCCATAACCTTTAAAAGTTTTGCGGCTAAGGCTAAATAGGGAAACGATAAAGCCGATACCCTTATCGACATATTTTATAAAAAATTAAAGGATAATATGAAAAATAAGATTATTTAAATCGAACGACCAATTGCTTTAGACCGGTATATCGCAAAGGTAATCAAAATCGATAATCGGCAATTTAAAAGATAACAGGAAAAAAAGGGACAATATGCCTTACACTCGGGATATAACAGGTCCAACCAGGGGAAGAAAAAAGACGTACCTCCTATTTCTCATAGAACGGCGCCAGGACCTATGGAACTTGGCGCTACCCATAAACAAAATTGGAACCAGATTAAATACTTTAATTATGGCAAAATGGGACACAAAGCTTATAAGTATAAAAAACTCAAAAAGCCACGATAAAATAATTAAACCCCTATACCGAAGAAACAGTTTAAAAACAACTAAGAAAACGATAATAAGGTTATTAACATAATCCAGATTAAATATATAATAAGCTTATAACCAGAGGTCCAATAAAAACTATTACGATAAAAGATTTAACGAGGGATACGAAAAACCAAAAAACTAGCTTAATAAGTATTACAAACATAACAAAAAACATTATAAGGATAATTATATAAATATTAGGATTAAACAGAAAAACTTTGCCCCGGAATACCCGATCGATATAGTAAAATATATATTATATATTGTCGACGACGAAAATATCTCGATTACAAAAAATAAAAATAACATATTTATATACGAATTATCCGCATATATTATAAGGGATTTAATTTTTTAAACCGTACCGGATATAACAAAAACGACGAATAATGGTATTGATAATTTCGAATTATGGCCCTAAAAAATATTTAATAATTGGCCGAAATAAAAGGTTAGCTTAAAAAAAATAATGCCAGCAAAAAAACCCTTTTTATTATTATAGATAATGTAATTATTAAACGAAAAAGGAATTAATCCAGCGTACGGTAAAAAAGTATTATTAAAAAGTTATTACGGATTTTTAATTTTAATTAATATTTATTGCTAAGTTCCAAAAAAAAGAATTATTAAAGAAAAAATACGTTAATTTATAGGAAATCTCTGAACGACAATTAGGACGACGTATAATAGGATATAATCGTAAACATAAAAAAACAATTTATTCGATAAGAAAAAGAATTGCAAGAAATTTAGGAACAATTAATACGGTTCGAAAGAACAGTACGCCGGCAATAATGATAAATATAGCAACTTAACGCGTTAAACGAAGAAATATAAATAAGGTTCGATAGATTTAAACAGGAATTAAAAGAAAGAAATTACCTGTAAAAAAGCCGCAAAATAACGAAACCCAGAAAAATTAAAAGGAATTCCCGAAAAAGGCTTTAAATGTAACGATAAAAAACGTTAATAATCTTATCACTTTGAACATACAAATCGGAACGTATTGGTATACCGTAATGGTAAACTGCGGAGCTTTAGGCGGAAATTATATTATACCAAATATAATTAATAAGTTTAAACTGCCATGGAGATATAAGTTAAAACTTTATATAACGACGAATGTCGAAGGTTAAGAATTCGTTTACGATAACGGAAAAATTATACGCGAAATTAATTATTTCGAGATTTTTATTTAAGGACGATATTAAACAGTTAATTTTAATATTGTTTTATTTAGAAATTACGATATGATTTTAAGATTATTATAGATACGCCAGTACGGAATTTTGATTAACGGCGGAACTAGCCAAGTAAAATTCGTTTTATTTCTTATTAATAAACGAAAAAAAATTACGATTTTAATATTTGATCGATAATAACAACAAATGTAAATATAAAGACATAATAAATATCTTATTATTTAAAAAAACAAAATACAAAAAAACGGGTATTAAAAAAATACGATATATCGTTATTATTATTAAAGCGAAATTAAAGCAATTAAATAACGATCTGGAACAAAAAGAATAACAGCCTAAGAAATTTAAAAAGTTTAATTAATATATTATTATAATATTACAGATACGAATAGCTTTTCAAAAAAGAGCTTAATACGAAATTATTAAAATATAGCAAATAAGATTATGAAATAGTTTTTAAGAAAGGATTTTCGATAAAGTTTTACCTTATTTATAATCTTAACCAATACGAACTGCGTATTTTCAAAGAATACCTGGAAAATCGGTTATAAAAAGAATAGATTTGACCTTCGAAATTACCAGCAGGATATTTAATATTTTTCGTATCAAAAAAGAACAAAAAATTACGACTTGTGGTTAATTATCGATAATTAGACGATGTTACCGTTAAAAATCGAATACCATTACCTTTAATTACGGAAATAAAATATCGACTTTATAAAACCAAATAATTTATAGCATTTAATCTTAAAGATAAATATAACTTTATTAGAATTAAAAAAGGATATAAATGGGAAACGGCTTTTAAAACGAAATACAAATTATTTGAATATTTGGTTACATTAATGGGATTTACGAATATATTAGTAATTTTTTAACGGATAATAAATTATGTATTACGGTAATACTTTAATATTTTCGTCGTTTGCTATCTCGACGACATTCTTATTTTTTCGAAAATAAAAAAAACATACGTAAGATACGTTTATAAAGTTTTTTAAGCTTTATAAGACGTAAGGTTATTTGTTAACGCAAAAGAAAGTTAGTTCCATATACAGAAAATGGAATATCTGGGATATATTATTATCCCAGGACATATTAGGATGGACCTTAAAAAAATCGTTATAATTATAAAATGGTAAACGTTAACGATAATTAAGAAGATATAAATATTCCTTGGATTCGCTAATTATTACAGGAAGTTTATTCGAAACTTTAGCAGAATTATTATACCTCTAACGAACCTTACGAAGAAAGAAAAAGAATTCAAATAAACGCCAGATACGAAAACAGCATTTTAAAATATTAAGGATGCAATTATTAATAAATTAATACTAATTATATACGACCTAAACCGTTCCGTTAAGCTAAAAACCGATATTTCGGATTACGCGTTAAACGTAATAATCGGATAACAAAATAATTAAGGCAAATTATACCTTATTATATTCTTTTCGTATAAATTAAAAAGAACAAAACTTAATTATAATATTCCAGATAAAGAATTTATGGCTATTATTATAGTATTTCGAGAATTCAAATATTTCCTAAAAGGAAATTTGTATTAGGTTAAAGTTTATACAGATCATTAAAATCTTATTCGATTTATTACGATTAAGGAGTTTACAGGATAATAACTAAGATACGTAAAAAAATTAGCGAATTTCGATTTCGTTATTATCTACAAAAAGGGTTTAAAAAATAACAAAGCAAATGTTTTAAGCAGGCAACCAAACTTTGAAAAGAAATTGGTTAAAATTAGCCATATAATTTTCGATATTATTACAAAAGGATATTTACGTTTACGACAAATTGCAATAATTTGGGCAATACCTAGCAATATATATCAGAAAATTTAATAATATAACGATAATCTCCCAGAAAACCAAAGAACGGATAAGATATAAGTTCCAAAAAAATACCAAAAGGATTTAGTACGAAAAATATACGAATATCAGTTATATAAATATCCAGGGATCCATAAAACCTTAAAGCGATTTTAACGTATATATTCCTTTCTTAAAATGAAATCAATAATACAGAAAATCATACGGCAATACGATATTTACGTTAAAGCGAAGGCTCGACGACATAAGCTATACGGAAAGTTATAGCCATTACTAATTGCAGAACGACTATGGTATTTAGTTATATTTAACTTTATTATCAAACTTCCTATATTAAAAAATTTAGTTAAGGAAATATATTACGATAGCATTTTCGTAATTATCGACCGATTTATGAAATTTTCTTATTTTTTACCATATTATAAGGACATAAACGCCGAACAACTGGTATATATTTTCTTTAAATATATTTTCAGCATATACGAATTATTAACGGAAATTATATTAAATAAAGGATTAATTTTTGCATTTAAGTTTTAGCAAAGCTTAATAACATAAATCGGCTTAAATTATAAGTTATCCAACGTATTTAGATTTTAAACAAATAGATAAATAAAACAAATAAATCAAATTTTGAAAACTTATTTACGTTATTATATTAATTACGAACAAAATAACTAGGTTAAGAAATTACCGATCGCATAATTAACTTATAATACCAATTATTATAAAAGCATTAAAATAATATTTACGAACGTAAATTTTGGTTTTATTTCAGAAATTTACAGAAAAATACGTAATAACGATTTAATTAATATCAAAATAATTTTTACGTTAAAATAATTACGATAGATATATTAAGAAATAAAGACAGAATTAAAATTCGTACGGAATTAAATAAGCAAATATTATAACCAAAAAAAGTTAAAAGGATTAACTTTCGAAAAAGGGGAAATAATTTTCCTTATTACCAAAAATATTTAAACAAAGCGACCCAGCAAAAAACTCGATTTCAAATATATTGGTCCATACAAAATTACCAAGAAAATCTCAGAAAATAATTACCAATTGGAATTTCCACCAAAAGTTAAATTCCATCTAATTTTTTATATTTCCTTACTCGAGTTAACAGCAAATACGATTAAGGTATATATGATATAGGACGATATAGAAATAAAAGATAAACAAATATACGAAGTAAAGAAAATTTTCAACATATAAAAACAAAACGGACTTACCCAGTACCTAATCAAATGGAAAAAGCATCCAAATTCCGAAAATATTTAAGAACCTGCCAAAAACCTTAATAGCGCCCGGCGCCTGTTAAAGAACTTTTATTAATAATAACGAAACCACCGGATATAATTATATCCTAATTAACGTTTTCCAGCGGCTAGGTAATGCCAAATAGCTTAAGAAAAAAAGCCAAGGCGGCTAAGGAAGCCTCGGCGTTGGCCTGCTCCTAACGCTTTTATTTTTTCAGCTTCTCCAGCGATTGCAATTCTTGTTGCATTATTTTAATTTTTTTCGAACGAAAAAACGCTTTTTGTTTTCGAAAACGGATCACCCGCGTAATGGCCTTATTCATTTTTTATTGATAACGTTTTTGTAATTCCAAAAAACGTTTTTCCGTAAATATCTCCTTGCATTTTAAACGTTAATTTTCGGCATAAATATTTTTTAAGAAAGATAGGGGAACGCCGTTATTATCATAAGGACAGCTACGTTTGACATACGCCTTACATTTGGAAACGTTTTCTATTATTTCGCATTTCCAGCCTTTGAAAAAGCACAGGGAATACGGCATAACTTCAAAACTAAAATCGTCAAAAATAAGAAGCAGATTTTGATATCGCGTGATAAACAAAGGAACCTGACGACGATTTTTAGTAACGCGGGCCGACATCTTGAAAGAAAAAGGCTTACCAGAAGAAAAGAAAAATCTTAAGGGCAAGATTTGGGGAAAGGGGAGATCGTGTTATAACCCAAACCAGCTGGGCCTGCGAAAACGGTCCAGCCAAGATCACAACTTACGTTAAGTTCAGGGTTACGTAATTAGTGCTTAGCGGGTCTTAACTGGGTACGATTAAGTACGACTAAATATAACTAAGCACGACTAAGTAATATTAAATAGCCGCTTAGTAAGGTTTTGCTAAGCAAAAATAAATAATAATAAAAAAATAAGGATATATATACTTATTAGTTTCATAATTTAAATAGTTTTAGTTTGTAATAAAGTATTCCCAGTATTAAAAGACGTAATACGTTATTATATTTATTGCTTAAATTTCTACGATACTTCTGCTAATATAAACCCGTCGACTTAAGATTTAATAGTTAGTTAAACCTTATAGGCCGTCATAATTTACTATTAAAAATATTACGGTTTTTTTAAAAAAATTAATATTTAATAAAGAGAATAACTAAACGAATAAATTTTAAATTTACTTATGCAACTTAGTATATAGATAATAATAAGTTAATAAATTCTTTATTTTTAAATAAATAAAATTATAGAAAAAATTAATTAAAAAACTTTTACATATTTTTATTATTTTATAAATTACGTATAATATAATTAAGTTAAATTTTTACTGGCAGCATAATTAACTTTTAACGGAAAAATTCTTTTATTAAAAATAAATCTTGTTTTAACTTATAAGTACGATATAAAACTTATTAACGAAATACCGATATTTTTTTAATTAACTTCTAAAACGGAAAAAATTATGAATTTCGTTAAAAGGTTACGAAAAAATACGAAATTTATATAAATTATTATAGCGTTATTTTAAGCCCAATTAAAAAAATTAATTAATATCTTTAAGAAATAAATACCGTATTTTAAAATAACAAACTTAATGTAGCTAAATTTAAAAAACGTAGTTATTTTATAATTATTTAAAGAATTACTTTAAATATACGTTAAATATAAGGTTACTGTAATTACGCCGTATAATACCGTAAAATTAAACGTATCGTTAAAGATATATCCGAAATTCGATATAAACTTTTTAAAGTTAATAATAAAAAACCCGTTACTTAGTCAAATTTTAAATAATAACTAACCGTTATTTTTATTATTAAAAAATTATATAATAAAATATATATTAAAAGCCGATAATAAGCGCATAAACCATAGTCACCAAAAGAAGTTATTCGTAAAATAAATAGGTTACGCAACCGATATAAAAATTATGTAATAATTTTAAAAATATAATTATTTTTAATAATTTCGAAAAATTATTCGAAAATAAAGACGGGGTTGGCGAAAACGTAAAAGTACGAATAGAGATAAAAGAAAAAAAGCATAAACAAAGCCGCCGCCGCCTCGTTACAGCCTTGTTATTTTTTAAGGGCGAAAAAAGGGGTAATATTAAAAGCTAAAACTTATAAGGCAGTTCGGGCTTATAGAACGAACTCTTTAGCCCGAACTTACCCATATATATATAAGGAGTAGCCACCTTGCTAGTAGCTAGCTGTTTCTCCCTTTCCCTTTTCACCTTGAATATAAACCTTTATTAGGCCGTACCTCCGTTCAACTTACGCATTATGCTCGTTACAATTAATTAGTAAGCATCGAACTTTTTTATTAAATAACTTCGCGTCCGTATCTTTTATATACTTGATATAAGTAGTATTTAAATCGCCTTTTTAAGGCGATTTAAATAATATTAATATTATAGAATTTTTTGTTAATTTTAAATAACTAAGAAAAATCGAATAAGATTTAATAAGGTCAAATTTGTATAAGTATTAACAGGTTTTCGTTCGTTAAATCCTACGTAAGCGAAAGTTATCGACTAAGAAAAAAATCAAATTAAGAAAAACGGGTCCTGCCAAGATAAGCCAGGCTTCAAATAACGAAAATTCGCCCGATCGAACAACTAGCAAGCCTAGATCAAATAAAATCTCGTAAGGTATAATTAATCCTAATGGCCGTTACCGATACGGAAAGGAACTTTTTACGGTCGCGCCTAAGAAACTTAGTTCGAATACAACCGATAAAAAAGTTTCGACGTACTAGTTCGGGCGTATTGGAAATAGTTCGCATTCGAAAGCTTTCGATATTATAAAAAAACATGATATAAATAAAACAAAATCGAATAAAATCAAATAACCGGGGACGAAAAACAATAAGATCTAATTTGAATTTATATGAAATATGTTTATTAATTTCTAAAACCCTTTTAATAATATGTCGAAAAAAATTAAATCGAAACCAGTTTTAATATTATTCGTAATTATAACGCTTAAACCCTTACGGCTTATATGTTATTATCGAATATGTAATTCCGTTAAATTTAATAAAATTTAATAAAATAAAAATTAAATAAATTACAAAAAAATAAGAAATTTTATATGTAATATTTAGGCTATAAATTGCATAAACCTTATAAGGAATACATTAATTTCAGTAATAAATAATTCTGTAATACTTATAATAATTATAAATATTTAAGTACTTTTTAAAATTATTCGTTTTTTAGGTAATAAATTATAGGTAAATAATATAAATTTGATTAAATAAATTAAGACTCGAATTTAATATAATCGAACGAAAATAAAAGAAAAAAACAAAAACGAACGGAACGTTTTAAGAAAATAAAGTAAAAAACGAATAAGATTTGATTTACGTAAAGAAACCTTAAAAATTACCTAATTTCGAAATTTCAAAAGCTAATTGACATTATTAATACCGATTTAAATAAGCGCATAGCTAAACGCCTTTTAACGGAAACGCCTTTAAGCAAATTGCCCGGAAAAAATAACAACGTATTTAATTTAATAAAATTAAACGAACATAATAGCAAACGAGCATAATAGCATATGTATAAGATATTGCTCATAAAGGCGAATTAAAAAAGGCGTTTAAAAGTAAATATTATTAAAACATATAAATTTTAAATTTATTTATTATTAAAAATTAACATTGAAAATTTAAAAATTTAAAAAACTATTTATAAAAATTAAAAATATTTAAATAATTAATAAATTTTAATTGAAACATATTATACATTTTAATAAATCTAATTTTTTATAAAAAGAATTAATTTAATAAATATCTTAAAAATATATATAATAATAATAGGATAATTATATTATAAATAATTTATTATTAATATATATAATATTTTAAAAATTTTATATTATTTATTTTTAATAATAAGTTATGATTTAAAATATTATATTTATATATTTATTTATTAATTATTTTTCTGAATTTTAAAAATATTTTTAATTAAAAATTTAAAAATTTATAATGTTTAAAAATAATATAATGTAATAAATTACGTAATAAAATATTAACTTAATAATAATAATTTAATAATTATATATATATATGTATATATATATATTATTTTATAATTTAAATCATTTTAATATATAGGAATAATTTATTAATTAAAATATTTTTAATATTACGAAATATAATATAATTATTATATTTAGTATCTAAATTTTTATAATATTTTTATTAATATAAATTTATATAAATAAAATTTAATAATTAATTAAGTTTTTAATTATGATATATTATTAAATTTTTTTAATAATATTGATAAATTTTAAATAATATTGATTAATATTATATTAAGTTATAAATAATTTAAATAATTGATTTATTAGGTTTTTAATTATTTAAATAATAAAATAAAATCTTAAAAAACGTTACTTTTAAGAAAAACTTTTAAAAATATTGAAATATTACAAATAAGCGTATTTTTTAACTTAAAAAACAATAGTACAACAATTTTTTAAATTATTTATAAAAAATTTAAAAAAAACTTTTTTCGAATAAATTAAGTTATTTAATTAGATTTTGTTAAAAAATTAAGAAAAGATTTTAAATTTTTTAAATTGAAATTTTTAATAAAATTTTAATTAAGTTATAATTATTTTTGATTTAATATTAAATATATTTTAGGTATTTTTTTATTTAATTTATTACATTTATTATATAAATTAAGTTCTTAATTAAATTATTTATTAAAAACGTAATTATTTTATTAATTAAATAGCGTAATTTAATAATAATATAAATTTTTAATTATTATAAATAATTTAAATAAATATTAATAATAGTTTTTAAAATAATAAATAAAAAATTAAGAATTTAAATACGTATTTAATAATTATAATAGAAAATTAATATTTAATTATAGTAATATATTAATTTAATTAATTGTTAAATTATATTAAAAATAAAAAGTATTAATAATTTAATTTTTTAATAATTTAAAAAAATATTAAAAAATATTAATAAATTTCGATATAAATTTAATATTATTATTTTAATAAAATAAAATATAAAATAATGTAATATAAAATATTTAAAAATTAATATTTAAAAACTAATTTTAAAAATTTAAAAAGAATTATTAATTTATTTTAACTTAAATAACAATTAAGTGTTTTATAATATAAAGTTTAAAAAGGATTTTTATAATAAAGAATTTAACGAAAAATGTAAAAAATTTAAAAATTAATTTAATAAATATTTTAAATATAATAAAAAATATAATAAAAATAATTGTATAAATATTATAATTAAATAAAGTTTTTATTTCGGAATTTTCAATTAATATAATAAAATATATATTATATATTATTTACGAAAAAATATTTTAATTATAAAAAGTAAATATAATATATTTATAAATAAATTATTAATATATATTATAAAAAGTTCGGTTTTTTAATTTATATTAAAAATAATAAAATAATAAATAATAATATTAAAAATTAAAAATTATAATTTTAAAAATTATTTAATAATTAAATAAAATAAATCTTTAATTTTAAAAAAATAATATTTATAAAAAAATATTTTTATTATTATAAATAATATAATTATTAAAAAATTTATTAATTTATAAATAATTTTTAAAATAATATTTAAAATAATATATAATAAAATATAATAATAAATATAAATTTTATAATAAAATTAAAAATAATTAATATAATTTAAAAAATAAAACAGTTTTATAAATTCTATTAAAAATTAAAAAATTTTATTTATAAAAAAATTATAAAATAACAAAATTTAAAATAACTTAAAAAAATTTCGAAATAAGTTTTAAATATACATTTAAACATATTAATATATTATAATAATAAATTACGAAATTGTAAATAAAAATTATATTATTTTAAATATAATTAGTAAATTTAAAGTATTATAAAAATATAAGTTAAAAATTTATATAATAATAAATATTAAAAGTTAAAAATTGATTTATAATAATAAAAAGTTTATGCGTAAAATTAATAAATTTAAAGTTTTTATTTAAAAATAATATTACATACTTAATTTTAATATTATTATAAATATATTTATATAAAATCTGAATTAATAATAAAATTAATTAAAAAAATCTTATATTATATTTTATTAAGAAATTAAACAAATTAGAATTTTAATATTTAATTAATAATAATAATAATTTAAAAAGTTAAAAAATTAATTAATATATTATTATAATATTATAAATATAAATATATTTTTAAAAAATTTCGATATAAAATTATTAAAATGTAATAAATAAAATTACGAAATAGTTTTTAACAAAAGATTTTCGACGAAGTTTTACTTTATTTATAATTTTAACGAAAATAAATTATATATTTTTTAAAAAAATATTACATTACAACTTAAATTAGCTAGGCTTATAAAATTGATCTAGATAAAATTCCAAAATTACGTTAATTTAAAGTTACGTAATTAATATTTAACGGGTTTTAATTAAATATAATTAAATAACCGTTTAAAAAACTTTTATTAAATGAAAATAAACGATAATAATAAAATTAAAATATATATACTTATTATTTTCACAATTTTAAAAATTTTAATTTATAATATAATATTATTACTTAAAATATTTTTAGTATTATAAAACATAATATAATTATTATATTTATTTCTTAGATTTTTATTATATTTTTGTTAATATAAATCCGTATAATTAAAGTTTAGTAATTAATTAAACTTTTAACTTATTATAAAAGTTTTTAAAAATATTTTTTATTATTTAATATATTATTATAAATTATTAAAATTATATTATATAAAATAATATAAATTTTTTAAATTTTTAAATGATTGTAAACTGATTAAATAAAATAAAAATATATATATAATTTAAATTGTTTTTGTTTTATTTGGTTTTATTCGATTTTATTAATTCCTATTTATCTTTATTTATTCCAATTTGAATATATATTCTTTTATTTTTTCAATTTCTTTTTTATTTGTTATAATCTGCCGTTATGCTCCGATATTTATTAGGCCTTAAACCTTATTGTTTATAGCGTACTAAATGCTATAAAGATGGTATACCAGTTAACTTTTTTATTTCGATATTAACAAAACAATATAATATTTATTTAAGCCTTTTTACATTTTATCGATATTTATAATAATAAGACGTTCTTTTAAATCAAATTTAATTAGATATTATTGAAAAATGTCGGTTACGTTTACGTTTTTTATTTTTCGAATACGCTTTATCGAATTCGCAGCTTTTCGAATATTTTCGATGTAACGGTTTTATTATCTCTTTAAAAGGTATTACTTTTATCTGTTCTAAATTTGGTTTATTACGCCGTTAGGACTTAAATTTTCTTATCTTTAAATTACAAAAATTTCATAATTTTTTTAACGAAAAAAAACGAACGACGAACATAATCGAGCATATAACTATACGCGCGTTTTATACCTATCTTAAGTAACGATTTTTTAATATCTTTCGCGATTTTATATTTAAACTTTATGCAAAAAGGTTTCATAACAATAAAGTTAATAAAAAACGATCGAAAGTATATCGGAAAAAAGGGGGATAAATTCATCTAAAACTTAATTATATTTGATTTATTAAGAATTATTACAAACTTCAAAAATACGAAGTCGAAATATGTATTAAGATTAACGTTTATTTGCCATATATTACGTAGTTTTATTGTAATATATTTATTTATATAAATTATTCGGTACTTTATTAATATTTCGTTCAAATTAAAGTATTAAAATTTAATATATAATAGTTATATATTATTTTTTATCGAATTCCAATCCCGACCGGCGTTACCCTCGCGTATACCGACAAGCCCAATATATTTTTACCCGATTAAATCGATTTGCGAATACCTTCGAAAATATAATTACGATAGATCCAACTTTTAACGGGTGTAAAAAAATCGAACACCATACAGAACAAGGGGAATAAATTTTTTTTAATAATTGTTGATCGTATAGCAAAAATACGAAAAACCAATAGATCGAAAGTTGGTAGTTTTAATTTTGTTAAAGGAAATCTTTTTTCTAACGGGTAAATAATAGCAGATCTAATTTTATATAATTCGATCTAATTTAATTTAATTATGCCAGAATTATTTCGGCTAGTTAAAATACGAACGGATTTAGTAGAAAAAGTATAACGTTGATCGAATTATTTTGCTTTATATTTATATATCTATTATTAAATACGAATTTAACGAATTCGTCTGTATATAAAATGCTTATATTATCCGTACCTAGAAAAACCGCAGTTACGTCGTATACGGTTTTCCTTACGTTATGTAAATCTTTTTTTGATTCTAAGAAAATGGTAAATTATCGGATTCTTCTTAATTAAGCGGTATTTAATGGATTTCGGGCTAAATTTCGTAAATTTAATTTTATTAATTTCGAAGCTTATTTATCATAATTAACTTTAACATTATATAATTATTATATCGAAAAATATAATAACTTTCTTATTATTGAATTTAAAAACTTTGAAATGTATTTATAATTTTCGTATTATGTCCAATTACGGAATAAGTTGAAAATTATTATTTAATTAATAAATAATTCGCTTTAAAAATTTAAATAATCCTATAAGAAATTAACGTTATTACGATAATATTTTAAATAATTACCTTATTATTATTAAAAAACGAAACGAAATATTTTTAAATAACGAAATAAAAAGTATATAAATTCAATTAATTTAAATTAAAATTTGTAAAATTAAGTAAAATTAAGAAATAAAAAGAAATTTATATAAAAATCCATTTTTATAATACGTAATTTAATTTAATATAATCGAATAAAACCCAAATTAAGCTTAATTTTCTTTATTAATTTCATCTGTTTTTAAAAAAAATATAAATACGAACGTTTTCGTATAATAGCCAATTTAGTTTATAACGGTAATTCTAGCTGTCCGTATTTCGGAACTTTTTCTATAAATTCCTTTTCGTTTATTATTATTTAATCGGGCTTATTGATATTCGATTCGAGGTTTGTTTCGACCTTGGTTATTTGTTCGGTTTTCGTCTGTTTTTTTTATTTTAAGGTTTTTATTCATTATCTTTTTTTTTCCGATTTATTTGATTTTTGTTTTTTTCGGCGAGATAGGGAGAAGTTCGTTAATTGCCGGTAAGTTATTATCCGTATTATTTTCGTTATTGTTATTATCGATAAATCTTTTATATTTCGAATTATGTTTATTTTACGTAAATTCGTTAACGTTTCGTCCCGTTTCGATATATAAGTTTAAGTAAATCCCTGTATTATTTTTATATATTATATGATATTATTTCTTAATTATATTAACTGCAACTGGCTTTTTTGAATATAAACTTAGCTGGTAAATATTTTGATTTTTGCCGATAGTAACTTGCCCGGCAAATTTCTACGATTTCGTACGAAGGTCCATAGATATATTAGTTTTCTCGTAAAGTTATTCGATTAAAACTTGATATATAGGGAAAACGGCGTATAACAATATATTAATTGGAATTATTTTTCTACATATTTGGATTTTAATCCCTTCGGTCGCTTTTATCCTGCCTATAAGAAATTCCTTTTATTCGCATGCATATAACCGTAATCCAACCAAGATAATAAGGTTTTTCTTGAATTTTTTGCTATCGTTATTTATTACGTCGAACCGAAAGCTTTTTTTTCGGGCGCGTTTTGTTACGGTCGAAAATTGTTACTATTAATTTAAGGTATTACCTTTAATAAAAGGTTGGACGGCCGTAAAAGTAATACATGCTGGAGTGAAAAAGGTACGATGAAGTCGATCGGATAAGGCAAGGTCGATTATTTCGGCAAAACGCGTAAGTAAATTTAACGCTGGAAGTTCTTAGTCGCAATAAAAGCAATTAAGCCATTAAGGGTTATTCGACTTAATTTTCGAATACAGCCGTTGCGTTATAGAATAACGGCCTTTGTTAACTGCGATCGATATTATGCAGTTATATTAGATATAAGGGATATCAGTTATGTATGTATTGTTAACTAGTTGCACATACTTTAAAACGCGCGTTGCACTTTAAAATAATCTAGTTTCGGAACATATATATTCCGATCAGAGGGAATTTTCCGTATATAGGGTGCTAAATCACCCCCTATTAGCCGATATACTCCTTTAATACTTTAATGTATTTACGGTATTAATTATTATAATTCTTAGAGCTATAGTTATTTATTTTATTTTTCTTCCAGCGATTAAAGTTTTTTAATTAATTAATTTTTTCTTTAAAATCTTTTATAAGGCGTTTTTCCGTTAATCGAAGGTTTTCGTAATATTTATTAATTTTAATTATTTTTTAAAATATTTAAAAGGTTTGCGTAATAAGACTTTTATTGAACCGTTGGTTAATATATTATTTATAAGTATACAATTTATTTTAATTAAGTTCTTTTTTGCGGTTTATCGTAATTAATAATTATATATATTTACATATTGTAATTTCGTTATGAATAAGGTAATATTAGTATTAATATATTATATAATTTATTAATTATTGTATTATATATTTAACAGTTTTATATTTAGAGTAACTCTTAATTTTTTAATTAATTAAAAATTAAATAACCTTTTTTTATAATTTACGTAAAAAATAATAGTGTCGTTTTTATTATAAAAGTAATTATTATATTTTATTTATTCTTTTATTATTTTATTATTTTTTAAATAGTTTTATAACGTAAATTTAAAAGTTTTTTCAATCGATTATATTATCTGCGAAAAAGGCATTATTTTACGTATTTAATAAATTCTTTTTCTTGAATTATAACGTTAACGTTTTAGTTCTAATTAGGTATAATATAATTCGGTGAATAGTATTATAATATATGTCGTTAGGGTTTAAGTTAAATCGGGTAAGTTGGGATATCGTAAAAAATATATCGGGTTATATATTAACTGCTCTAATAAAATAAAACCGATTTTTTTTAATATTTATTAATAAAGCTTAAATAAATTAAATTAAAATTCGACAATAATTTAATACTAATTATAGTTATTTTTAGGAAATTATTTGAATTTGTTTTAGGTATTAAGTTAATTAGCTTATTTATAAAGTTAGATTTAGATAATTAATTTTTTTATTATGTTTATATTTAATTATTTTAATATTAAGGAATTATTATAAGTCCTTATTTTTCATTAAGGTATATTGTTTTTGTATTTGTTAAATTAATTAATTAACGAAATTTTCAATTTTTTTGCGATCTATTATAATAATATTATTTATAAAAAAATCAATATCTTTTAACGAATAAAATAATAAGGTTCGTAAAAAACGGGGTTAAGTTCTAATTTTTTAAATATTTTAATAAAGTTCTTTTATTATAACAAAGATAATTTTCTTAATTTATATAATATTTTCTTAATTAGAAAAACTTTATTACGTTACGGGTATCTTGAAAATATTTTTCTATATATTTTATAAGATAAGTTAATATTTATAAAGGCGTTTATAACGTTATATTGCTTAAGTTTTAAATTAAATTTAATCGTAATAATAATTATAGTTCGAAATAACCTTTTAATAAACATAATTGCGTATATATTATTATAAGCGGTTTTAAGTTATTAATCGTTTCGTATAATAAGATAGGTTTTATATTTTTAAAATTAGTTATATTTATTAAATTTATAAACGTATATTTATTTTTATTTTTACATTTAGTTCTTTTTAATAAAAAACTAATTAACGGCCTTTTAAAATCGTATTTCTTTATGGGTTTGTAAATAAGCTTTTTTAATTTTACGAAATATTTTTAATAGATATATATTTAGCTCTTTATAGTTTTGCAGCGGTAACGGTAAATTACGTTTATATATCCGGTTTTATAATTTAAATATCTTTTTTATACCAAAGTATTATTATTTTTCCGATTAAGATAACGCGTATTTCGTGTAATTAATTTCCTTAAACTTCTGTAATTTACCGATTGGTTATCGTATATATTTATGAAAAAAGTTAAACGTTTTATATGAAATACGGTTTTTTATATTTTGTATTCGTTTCGTATAATATTTTTTTAATACGGAATATACGAGGAGCTTACGTTGATAACTTATAGAGTATTTTCGTTTTTTATCGTTAATTTGGATTAAACAATATAAAAGAAGTTTAGAATTATTTTTATTTTTTTGTCGGCATAATAATTATAACAGTTATTAAGGTAAACGTTAATGGCGGTAATAATTTAGAGGACGGAAATAGTTCGAAAATAATAATCGTATAAAAATAATTAATCTCTTATAAATAAATTTGTTTTTTCGTATTTCGTACGTATTTTATATTAATATTTTTTAAACTTATTTTTTCATTTAACAGGTAATTAAATTATTTCATTTGGGTTTTTATTTTTTTTATATATAAGTTAAATAATTATTATTTTAATGAAATATTTTTACTTATCGGAATAATGTTTATAATTTTTTTATAATATGCAGAAAATCGTTTTTCAAATTTTTAATATTATTTAAAAAAGTAACCTTTTCGTTAAACTTTATATTTCGAATAATAATAACCTTATTAATTAATAAGTTCTAGATTTCGTAAATATTTATAAATTAGTAACCCACAAAATAATTAATTTATATTTTAGAATTTAGCTTTTAAAATTCTTGTTTTTTTTATAGCGGTAATTATTATAATGTAAGTTATATAATTGTAGGTTTATAAATAAATTTGTTAAAACTTACGATTACATATTATAATATTATTTTTGTATATTAAGTAAATGTAATAAATTTTATATAGGCTTTAATAAAAAAATGAGTTTTTAGAAATACGGTTATATAAATATATTATTATTTTAAAAATATATACGATTAAAAACGAAAATAATTTAACGTTTTTTCGTATCGTAATTATTTTTTTAATTATATTTTTTAAAATATTTTGCATTTCTGTTTTAAGTTTAGATATATAATAATAAAAATTTAAGTTTAACATTAAAAAAGGCGATTACAATATATTTCGAAATTAATAGTTTTTCAGAATTTCGTTGTTATATTCGACTATTTATGGCAAAACTTTGTTTTGGTTTTTTAGGATTTTTAAGAAGTATTAAAACGTTATAATTAATATATTTTGCTTTCGATTCTCAAGATAAATATCCTAAATAAAATTTAAGTATTTATCGATAGTAAATATAACGTATCTATATTTTTCAAGGTTTTTTTTTTAAAGTTTATAAAGTCGATAACGATTTTTTGTCCTAATTAGGATATTTTTTTTGGCTTGTGGCGTATTAGCCTTTTAACTTTCGCCTTGCTATATGTTTAATATTCGACTGTTATAAGACCTTTTAGGCGGATTCCTTTCGTATGGGATTGCAATTAAGCGATTATTTCGAGTTTTAGATATTTTAATTTTAGGTACTATATGGTACCGTTATCGATTTATAATGGTTTCGTTATATACGAAGTATTATGTTATTTATAAGTTATTAAAATTATGTAAGTAATTATTATGTTAATATTTTCAATAACGAATTAATTAAATTTGTTTATTAAGATAATAATTATTTAATTATATTTATTTTAAATAAAATTATTAATTTTTCGATTATTTTATTAATAATTTTTTTCTGAAGCTGCCGGAAAGATATCAGGTTATATACGAAATTTTCGCAATATATTATATCGTATAAATATAATATTTTCGTACCGTTAAGGCTTTGAAAAATTATATTAATTTTTCCGTACTCCTTAATCGGAACGAAATTATTATCTATATATATCCCGTTACTTTATACAGTAAATTTAAAATTTAAAAATTTGTTAATCATATTAAAAATATATATTATAAATTTTAAATTTAAAATGGCTAAAGTTTTTAAAAATGGAATAAAATGCTTATAACGTTATATTAATTAATAATTAAAAAGTATGCTAATATTTATCGTACCTCTTTTAAAAGTTAATATATCTTTTATATAATAGGTTTTTTTTATAATTTTCGATAAGTAATCGATTTTCTTAAAAAAAGATTAATCGGCGAAAATTTATCCTTAAATATATATTATTACCTTATTATTAAAACGGAAAATTTCTAGGGTTTTTTCAAGGAATATATAATAATAATTAAATAATATATGGTAATTAATTAAGTACGTTTTATAACGGGTACCTTATACGTTTAATTTTTAACGTTTTTGTTTATTACTGTTTCGGTCCGTATAGAAACTTTTACGGTTACTTCGTTTCGGCTTACGGCTTAAGGTTCTTTTTTGCGGTTAAGGGTTAATATTTTTAGGATTTTCTTAATGTAAGATAATGGATAGTTGTGAGCTGAGTAAGGTGATCTCCGACTAGTCGTAAAGCAGATTCTAAGAAGTAAGTGTATTAGGTTATTTTTATCTGGCGTTTCTTATTAGCTGTTAAATGGTAGATTTATATTAATAAGTAGATCGGTGGCTGATCGGTGGCTGGTCGGTTATTAGCTTTATCCTTATAAGGGCTATATTTTTATAATTATTTTCCCTTTTTAAATTGTTAATCCTTAATAGCATTATTATTAATTTGATATAACGTATTTCGCAAATTTGGTTGCATATATTTGCCGATAATTTACCGTTATATTATGTTATAAGTAATTGCCGTAATAATTAATACGTACCATATTGCGTAATTAATTATGTTCCGCCTAGTTTTTTATTATAATCCGTTTTTAATTTTACCTTATTTAATTTTTTTTTCTTTTTCGCGTTTATATTTTTATTTTTTTTGCATATGCGTTCCGTTCGGTCTCCCGTTTTTCTTTATTTTTATTTCGCTTTTTCCGTTTGTTTTATATTTTATTTCCGTTCGCCATATTTTTTTTCGTAAGGAGTTTTAAGAGAAGTAATATTTTGATATTAAGGAGAATTAGGATTTTTTTAAACGTTATCTTTTTAACGCCGATGGTGAAATAAATATTAATCGTATTACGGGTAGTAATAAGCCGTATTATATTTATGTAATATAACGTTATTTCGATTATTATGCGGCTTACGTTTAGGTTTCGGGCGTTTTAAATTACGTTGTAATTAATTATTATTACAAAACTTTTTGTGCGGTAAGTAATTATTTTTAATATTATTAATATCGTTATTTAATTTTCGTTTAAATTCCGATTATTTTTAAAGGTACCATCCAGATAATTTTTTAATTTGGTACCGATAATTAGAAGTTAATCGACGAATTCGAAAAAGTTCGTATTACGGGTATTTAATACAAATATTCCCACGTAATTATGGTCGGTCGTCGATTCGACGTCCTTTGCGAAACCGAATTCGCCTTTAACGCAATTATTATTAAGGAATATTATTTTTTTAATATAATTAAAGTCGATTTCCGATCGTTTATTATGATTGCGGAAGTTTAATTTTAATATCGTTTTATGGGTTTGCAAATTTAAGTTTTTTTTATAAATATTACGGTTTTTTTATTATTATTTTATGATTAATTTTTAATTAGGCGCAATTTTAGGGTACCCCTATAAATAAAGTGACTTTCGAAGGCTGTTATGTTATTACGTTTTCTGCTTATAAGTATTTTCCGTTCATTTTTCAATATTTTAACGAAATTTTAATACTTATTAAGAACTATAATTAAAAAATAGTTTTACCCGGCAAAGCTATTACTAAACCTAAATATATTAAACGTTTTAAGAATAACGCCTTATTTCCGATTAGTGATAAATTATATTCCGGTTATTTGGGCCCTGTTTTTCGTAAAAAATAAAATACTTTTAAGTTTTTTCCGGATTTTATATTTAATAAGTTTAATAAACGTATCCGTTTTTTACCGTTATATATTCTCCGATTATTTTCTAATATTCCTATGTTAATTTCTTTAATACGCTTATTAAAAGCTAATTAATATAAGGCTTAATAATTAAACGCAAAATTTTGTTTTCGAAATAAAGATTTAATTTTTTTTTATATTATTTATAGGTTTTTAATCGGTATACAATAAGGTAATTATTTATTAAAGGTTTAAAAACAATTATATAACTAAGTAATATTTTAATATTAATATTTTAATTTTATTTAAAATTATTTTTTGTAATTTTTGTAATTATTAGCCGATTAATTTCCGATTAGGCTGTTATTATTTTACGGTTTTTAAGTAATTTTATTTCCTATATACGTATTTAACTTTTTTTTCGTAACGTTATAATATCTTAAGCGCATATTTAAGGTATTTTCGGGGTTTTTACGTATTGTACTTGGCGGGCCAGCCGTTC
Source organism: Monosporascus cannonballus (assembly GCA_004154925.1). Taxonomy (NCBI): domain Eukaryota; kingdom Fungi; phylum Ascomycota; class Sordariomycetes; order Xylariales; genus Monosporascus; species Monosporascus cannonballus. The sequence continues at coordinate 105,399 of QJNS01000710.1, forward strand.
CATTTAATCAGATATTCGCGTTACCCCCGGTTATTTCGATAGCGGACGATATTTTTTATTATTTATTCTTTTTGTTTTTTTGTTAGGTCTGGTAATGCCATTTGGACGTCGCCCGGTTCCTAATTATGTTACGGTTTTAATAAAAATATTAGAAATATATTATATATCCGTTAATATTTAATAGGAAAAATTACTTTATACGCCTAAAAATTTATTTGCTTTTTAATCGTAACCCGGATATAAATAAATACGAATTTTTTATTTTTGAATTTAAAATTTTTAATTAATAAATTTATTTATTACCTTAATTAAAATTCTATGGGCGTATGGTATTAATCATAATATTTTTTCTGGGCTGCCGTTATTTTTTTAATATTTATATATTATTTAACGAATAACCGTTATTTTTTAAGGTATTTCTTAATTTTTTGTCCTTATTTTTTAAATTTTTATGGGAAATATTTTACTATCCTTAAATAATACCCATATAGGGCTTCGAACGGAAAACGGCCGGTAAATACGTTCCGTATATTATTATGTACGAATTCCGTATTTCGTAATAATTTTATTCAATTATTTTGATATTTATTAACGTAATTATAAAAGTAATATTTTAAGATTTAATAAATACGTTCCGTTTGCTTATCGGTTTGCAAATAATAAACGGTTAATATTTGCCGTTTTATTTTTTGCTTTTTGCAAAATTCCGCCTAAAATTAATTTATTAGCAGTTTATTTTTATTATTAATAATTTCGGCTGGCGTATTAAATTTGTATTTAATTTCGTTATAAAATAATCGGGCTAATTTAATTACGGTTAAGGTTTTAACCGTAAAAATAAATAGTTTTAATTTCGTAAAGCGGTCGACGATCACCAGGATTGCGTCGTATTTTAGCCCGTTTAAACCTAGGTTTTTAAGAAATCTCGTAATAAAATTTAACGAGATTTTTTGAAAAAATTATTTAAGTAACGGCAAAAGTTATAACTATTTATATGGTTTATAGCGTAACTTTATTATGCCCTAGTAATTTGGATATTGTTTGGTATATTTTCGGATATTATTTGCTATATTTTCCTAATGAAATTTTTTGGTTATTAATTTTAGCATACGGATATATCTTATATGTTTTGCCTTTGGATTATTATGGTATTAGCTAATTAATTGTTTTCGTAAAATGCCTTATAACGGAATTACGAATTTATTTCGATAATATAAAATTTTATTTAGGTTTAGGAAATATTTTCCTTTTATTCCGGCTTAAGGTTTAATTATTCGTATTAATTTTATAATATTTAAGTTTTTAGTTTATAACTTTCGAATTTAATTGTAAAATTATTAGGAAGTTTTCGGTTAAAATGCCGTTTTGTTTTTGGCTAATTTTTTTGCTAAGGAATATAAGACGTATTAGTTATAAATAATAACCTTAATATTAATTTTGTTTTTCCTAGACTTTTCGGAATCCAATCGTGGTATGGTTGCAATTTGCGGTTATTATTATTTAACCGTTAATCATATTATTATTGTGATTTGTATTTATATTATTATTTGTAAGCGATAAGTTCGGTAGATATATGGTTCCTTATTTTTTTTAAAAAAAGTCTTTTGCAATCGTATAGCGAAAGTTTTCCGCTTTTTTTATGCGGATGGTAGTTACTTAAGTTTCCGCCACCTGAAATTTGTTTGGAAATTTTGTAACAAACAAATTTTGCGTTATTTTTATGAGGCCTTTTGCTTTTTTATAATGTTTTAAATTGCGCTGTATATTTGCGACCGTTTTTCGTACGTTTTCCGGTGTGTTATTTATAAGTCCGAATTTTTTAAATAACGTAAGAATTATATTTCTATACGTAATTTCCCTTAATATATAATCCGAGCGTTTAAATAATTTATCCGCCGGGTTAATAATATTCGGTTAATATTAGATTTTAAAATTAAATTACGTAAGATAATAAATTTATTAAGTTAATTTCTTTTTAAGGTTACGTGGCGGCGTTTTTATTATATTTTTAACGCCATATAATTAGTAAATATTAAAAAAAAATTTCCGTATTTTTAAGATATTGCCGTTAATATTTTAAACTTTTTATGATCGCCAATAATTCTTATTACCTTATAATTTACCGTTTTTCGGTTGGATTTAGCTTTTATAATTAATATATAATTAGGCGTTAATATTTTTCGTATTTTTATAAAAGTATCCTTAATATGGTTTTTACCAAGACGTTTATTTTAACCCTGGTATTTTTGGCGTTATTTTAGTATCGGAAAATAATTACTAATTAAAAAGTATTTTTTAAATTTCGGAATATCTTTTTAACTTTTTCGAATTACCGGAATTTTATTGTTTTTTTTTTTTACTTTGCGCCTTTTTTAAAAGTTTAATAATGGGTTCGATAATACGTAAATAATAGGCGATATATTTCCGATAAAAGTTCGCGAATTCCAGAAATATTTAAATATTATAAATTAACTTTGGCTTTAGCCATATTTTAATGGTATTAACCCGTCGGCGGTCTATCTTTAAACTGTCGGTATTAATTATAAATCTTAGGAACTTTGTTTTTTTTTTTGAAAAATTCGTATTTAAACGTTTTAATAAATAATTAATATTATAATAATTATTCGTAAATTAACTGGAAATATTTTGCATATTTTTTTCGTTATTTAAATAAATAATTATATTATTTAGATATATTACGTATATATGGTTAATTAATTTAATTAATATTTTATATATATAAATTTAAAATATAATTAATACGTTAATAAAATTAGATAATATAACCGTATATTTAAACTGCTTATATTATATTCGGAAAACAGTTTTTTATTAATTATTTTTTTAATTTTAATATAATAATAAATATTTTTAAGATTAATTTTCGAAAATACCTTAATTAATTCTAGGCGATATATTATTTTTAAAATTAAAGGTAAAAAGTATTAGTTTTTTATAATTAACGTATAATCGGAAATTATTATCTTTTTTAAGCATAAATAATATTAGTATTTTTATATCCGTTTTCAAATAACGTATTCGGCTTGCTTTTAGGTTTTTTCGGATATATTTTTCGAATATTTTTTTAAGTTTTCGAAATAAGGTAAATTAGGCCGAATAAGGGCGTTTTCCTTAGGATCAGGTTTATTACATATTTTGCCCTTAGTAATTAAGGTATTTTTTTCGTTATTTTTTCGGAATATATTTGCTGGAAATTCTTTAGGTATATAAGGAAATTAGTTATTTTTTATTTTTATTATTTCCCGAATTCCGGGATATTTAATTTTTTGGTTAAGTTTATTAGGTTAACGGTATAAATTTATTTACCGGAAAACGCTAGGTTTACGATTTTTTATTTATTAACTTTTTATAATAATCCGTATAATTATTAATATATAATTATATTTAATAAGATTTTTAATTTATTTATTCCGGGTTTGAATAATAAAAGATTAAGCGTTTTTTAATTGCGGCGTATTGCAAAATAAATTTGCTTAAACATTTGTTTATTTTTATTATTATTTATTATATTAATAAAAATTTCTTAAGCTTTATAATATTTAATATACGTATTATTAACGTTAATAAGGCCCGGAATATTTACGGAAATTAATTAAAAATTAAATTTCCTTATCAATTTTTTGCTTATAATATTTATTTATATTTTAATATTTATATTTATTTATACTATTACGTCCCCCGTATTTCTTTTAATGAATACCTTTTTTAAAAAAGCGGTTTTATTTTAATTATTTTATAATTATTAATTAAAATGGATTAAACGTATACGTTTTTTTTAGCTTTTTTTTTGGGTTTACGTCTAGGAATTAATTTAATTTATCGTTATACATTATAATATTTTATACGGCTTTCGAAAATTAATTTCCGTATGGCCGGAATAATAAGATTTTTATATTTTTTTTAATTTATAATTTACGTTTTTATAATTTAGTTTTTTATAATTATAATATTTAAATAAATTTTTATAAAAATTAGGGATATTAAGTTGTACGGATTTATTCCGATTAAAATTAAATCGGCGATTATTTACCTTCCGAATATAAAAATACCTGCGGTCCTTATTATTTTTACGTAATATTTTTAATTTGTTTTAAGGATTTCTTTTTTCGAAAACGTTAAAGTAAAATCGTTTATTTTTATTAATATTTTAACGGAAAATAATTGATTTTTTTCGCCTTTTTTTAAGCGTCCTAATAACGTTTTACCTTATTTATTACGTAATTAATTTGTTTTAATTTAACGTTTTTCCGTAATAAGGTATTTTATAATTTTTATATTAATTTATAAAAATAAATAAAAATAAAACGTTTATTATTTTAATTATTTTCCGGGTTAAAAATATTTATAGGCTTTATTTTATAAATTAGGAGCCTTTATTTAACGTAAAAATCTAACGGTAATTAATTAAATTATTATCGTAATTTTATAAATTATTTCTTATATTTTTTATCGAGAAAATTAGGATTTACGTAATTTTTCTTAATAAAAATTCATAAATTTTCTATTTTTAATTTTTTTTATAATTAAAGTAATTAAACGTAATACGGTATAATTATTAAACGTTTATAATAAAAATATTTATATAGTTTATGGCTTATTAAATATAAATAAAGGTATTTCGCTTTAGCTTTTCGACGTAAATTTCCGTAATAACTTTTATTTAATTTTTTTTAATCGATATATATTTAAAAAATTTCGGATAATTATAATGCAGTATTTATTTATCGCCTTTAGGCTTTTATAATAATATCGTAATTAATTTATAAAGTTTTGCTTTTTTAATTTATATTATTATTTATTATTCCGTTAATTATCGGAATAATTCCGAATATTATTTATTTTATTAACAAATAATTTCCAAAATCTGGTTATTATTAAAAAGTTTAACCTTTTTTTGCTTTAAATTCCGGAACGTATTTATTATATTATATCCGTTTTCCGATTATTTAATTAACAGTTATCGGAACGTATTCTTATTATATATATAAGGGAATTCAGGATCCCGGAAACCATAATCCTTTATCCGTTAAGGCTCCGTTATAAGCTTTTTTGCTTATTTCCGTACTGTAATTAATCGTTCGTTAATTGGGTTCCGATCGGCGGTCTTTTCGATTAATAACTTAGGTTCGTTTTGCAATCGGCGAGCTCTGCTTCTGGTAATTATCGCATTACCCTTTATGGCAGATAGAAAAATTATAAAATAATAAATAGTTATAAGTTAAATAAGGTAATTTCCGACCAGTTGTAAAGCAGATTCTAAGAAATAAATGTATTAGGTTATTTTTATCTAACGTTTCCCATTAGCTGCCAGATGGTGGATTTATATTAATAAGTGGGTCGGTAGCTGATCGGTGGCTGGTCGGCTACCAGCCTCATCCTCATAAAGGCTGTATTCTCATACTTAATTAAAATTATTTTAATTAAAGAAATTTGCAGGTATTCCGTAAAACGTTAAAAACGTTGCCTTGATATTTTGTAATATAAATATAAAATGGGTCATAGCCTAATAATCCAGAAAATTAGCTGCTACTTTTTAAAAACTAATTGTACTATTGTCGATCTCGGCTTTTTTTACTATCTAAAAGATAATGGTTTATATCCTAATTATAAGGGCTAATATTATGCATAAATCGTTAACCTATATAATTATTATTTTCGTTTTTAGAATATTATATTATTATCTTAATGTTATAATTTTTTGTTATCTTACGATTTATTCGTTTAACTTTTTACCAAATTTCGAAATTTGTTTTAACCTTTCGCGATATTTTCGTTAAGTATTAATTAGGAATTGATTATCGTACACCTTGCCGGATTTGCCCAGATTAACGTATTACTTTCGTAAGTTTTTTCCTAAAAAAAACTTTTTTTAATCGTTAGAAATATTGATTTTAAAATTTATTTCGTAAGGTCGTTAATATTCTTACGGAAAATATCGTAGTTCCGATCTTTATAAGTATATGCCGTAAAGTCCTAATT
>QJNS01000025.1:0-154433 GCA_004154925.1 Monosporascus cannonballus
CTTTGGAAGACTTTGGAAGACTTTGGAAGTCTTACGAAGTCTTTTGCCATCTTCGCCACCTCGAATAGGGGTAGACCCACTTTTCCGGAGTTAAAACTCCGAATTCCTAGAAAGTGCCTCGCTCAAGACAGTCACACTGCAAGCCACCATCTTTTCACGTACAGTTCTCTATACAATCTAGATGATCTACAATAATACAATGACTATACTGGTGATCAAGGCGCTCTAAGTAGTCAATTGCAGCGCTAGCCACTTGCACCCACGCCGCCCAGTCAACGCGCCGTGCCAACAGACCTGACACAACGCCCAAAGGTGCTCAAAAGCTCCAAACCGAGGCCTTTTCCGTTATTGCAAATAGAATAACAACAACAGCTTACTCAGCTGCCTTCTGCGCCGCCGCCAACTCTGCCGCTTTGACAGTCACCCTTACAGTACGGCCACTCTTCGTCACCTTTGCAGGCGGAGGAAGTCCTGGCAAGCACGCTGCCTGCCGTTTCTTAGTGGCAGCCTGCTGGACCTCATCCCCTAGGGAATGGATCCGGTAGCCAGCGTATTGACTCTCGGCTTTAAGGAGTCTCCGGGTCCTAGTTCTAGGCTGTGGCAAGCACCTCGTGCCTCGGGCTCGTTTCCCCACTGGCAAGTATCTATGTCCTGTGACCTTGCTTAGGCGATCCATTTCTCCGCCAATCTTATTCCTTACAAAGAGGGGGAAAGGGGCACGGCATTGATGAGCGTCTTAGCTGCCATTCATTAGGCTGGGCTAGGAATCGGGGAATTGAACTGATAGGACCACGGCGCCTAGATCACAGAGACCGAGAAGCCACATTGCACTGAGCCCTCGTGACTCCCTAGGACGGGGCGTGGTGGGCTGTTTGGAGAGATAGTTGACCCCTGTCTACGACTGCCGCCAATCCCAACTCCACATTTTCCCATCACACGTCAGTCCGCTCACCAGATGGCGAGAGCGAATACCAAGGTCTTTATTGGACTCGCAAACGCGGTTCGCGATAGAGCCTACAGACCAGAGGTAGCTACCAAGGCGGTAAGTATGTGGGAGCAGCCGCCGATGAAGGTTCACAATGGGTGATATGGGCGGGCGCTTGTCGAGCATACCTATCATGGCAGAAGCGGAGCGAGACCAGAGAACCAACTGGACTTGAATTAGAAGGAAAAGTATGCAAACAACATCGAGATTTCAGGCGCTCCCCAAAGTTCAAGCGAGTTCTGGTATGGCAGGTCGCAGATGCAACGGCGAGACTTGGTGACCATCCCACGACACCCAGGGCACTGTTACCCAGAAACAACGATCAGGAGCTACGAAATTATCACTTCTTCCTGAATATCACAGCACTGGCGATTGCCAGCGTCCTCGATGCCAACTTCTGGTTAACTGATATCCCACGGATCTGTCACTTGGACCCGGCAATTTGCCATGCGGCCGTGAGCTACCATACCCTCTCTGACGGCTTCACGCATAAACGGCCTTGGAAACCATTGGTCGGCGATCCCTTTCCTCCTGTTGGATTCAATACACAAATGGTTGAATGTGTTTCATTAGGATCAAACCTACGTTCAATCGCACGCTGGAAGACCAGTTGGATTTATTGAACTGAGTAACTAGTCCTTTAAGAAACTTCAGTTGTCTTCATCCTTACAAGTAGGCTTTCTTAAAGCCATAATATAATAAGTGCTCGTGTTGTAAGGTTAGTATTCGATGCCATCGCCGAAGATGAGGAAGAGATGGAAGATGCAGAAGGTTGAGCCTGATTTTCAGGTGCAGGGTCAGATCTGGAATAGGTACGACGCCATGTCTCTCTTCAGGACCGGCTTCCGGCTCCTGGTTTGTCCTTCAACCAGAGCGACCAACCAGGCAGCGCGGGATCGGAACAGTCAGCCCATCTCCAGTATACGCCGGGGGCGATGAACCGTTTGTAGGTGTTTCGCATAGACTTTCTGATGGCATCTTCTCTGAAGCATCCCCGAGAAGGTCAGCCGCTTTGAGCATTTTGGACAATTATTTAGCAACATTGCGAGAACGAAAACCTGGGTTGGTGGTGTTTGTTTACGAACTTTACGCGTGTGACAACGGGTAAGGCCTGAACCACAAGAGCCGGAGTCTATCGAACAACAAACAATGCGGTTATGTTTAGGTCCCTAAGTTTAGGGCCCTTTGAAAGCGGCATGACCCCGAAAGTGAACCTTTGCCCTGTCACGTGGCACTATGAACCAAGTCCAATCGAGATGCGGCGCTCCCGAGTGCTCATTTGTCACACTCGGCCTCACTCAGCCCAACCGTATTTTGCCTCTAGTCGTGAGGTTCACCACGTGCTTCAGCTGTCGATTACAAGGCGTCTATGCGAAACTAGGAAATCTCGGCTAAACATCTCACCTCCACGCTGATCAAACCAATGGAATCCGATAGAGCTGTTGAAGGAAACTCGAGCAGAGAAGCCATCTCTGAGACGTAAGTGGTGAGCCAACTGGCAGGGATTTACAAGAGTGTTAACTAATATTCTGCCTTCAGCGCAGATGGAGCCCGGTCCCTGGTCTGCGGTCCATGTTGGAGCGGCCTCTTTTCGCGCCAGTCTTTCCGGGAGATCTGGGAAAGTCCCGGCTTGCTCATCGATGTCAAAAAGCTAAAATCTTTTAGCTACTCCTCGACATGGAACCGCATCGATGCATCGAGCCGGGCCGGTTGCAACTGGTGTTCTCTGCTGCTGGGTTCCGTGGACCCTACGAGGTATGACTGCTACTCCGAGGATGAGGATTCCCTCTTCCGCACTGTCGGCTGCACCATCCACGTAGCCTTTGGAAAACCATCCTATTTCGAAGGGGTTTTCATGGGGGCACAGCTTGTTAGCGCGTGGGTGGATGACTACCAGCTCTTTGAATACCCGGTTTACACGCTCTCAGGTATGTCCGTACAATGTACTGGTAGAATTCATCTGGCAGTGCTGCAGTTACTTACACTCTGGGCTATATGTGCAGATGATCCATGCGCCAAGGAAGTGCTATCCCGGGGAAGAATACGTCGGGTGAAATCGACAGAGACGTGCCGCCTTGCTATCGAATATGTATCGAACTGCCACAAGCACCATAGCGGTTGCCCTAAGCCGTCACACGACCGAGTGCTGCCCACTCGTGTCATAGACTGCACCAATCTGGAGGACCCGAGGCTCTATATCACGGGGGACGCCGTTCGCGGATCCTATGTGGCGTTTAGTTACGTATGGGGTGGAGACCAACCCAACAAGACGAGAGTGCGCAATATCGACATGTATGCTCAAGGGATTGATCTTGGTCTGCTTCCTCAGACTGTCAGGGATGCCGTTTGGTGACACATGCATGCAAGGAGACATACCTCTGGGTGGATGCCCTGTGTATATCCAGGATTCTAAGGAAGACAAGCGCCGAGAAATCGCCAAAATACCGCAGACATTCGCGGATGCGTCTTTCACCATCATCGCCCCGCGGTCCCCCAAGGCGAGCGACGGCTTCCTGCACGACTGCCAACCGCCTTCCGTCCCCGTCCGACGCCTGCCCTTTCCCTGCAAGGGTGACGACGACCCTGGCCGCTTTGGTATCCTTTTCGTGGAGCAAGACGCACTGGGCAAGTACGACAACGACTTGATCCTGAACGAGCCAGTGCACAAGCGGGCTTGGTGTCTCGAGGAACGCCTACTCTCCCCGCGCGCACTCGTCTACACATCCAGCACACTTCGCTTTCAATGCCAGCTGATCCGCGTCAATATTGGCAACGCCGTGCGTGCTACTCACGATCTCGCCGATCACCGCCTCGCGATCGAGTGGATGCCTGGGCTGGACGACAGGTATTTTTACCCAAAGGCAGATAGTGCCTTTGACTACAATAGGAGTACGACGCTCTGGGATAACATCATCCACAATTACACCGGGTGCGCAGCGACACAAGTGGAGGACAAGCTCGTCGCGCTCGCAGGCGTGGCGAGTCGATTCGCGGCGCGGTGGAAAAAAGGGGATTACATGTCGGGCCTGTGGTTCGACAACCTGCAGCATGATATCCTATGGCATATGGCCGTCGGTGCGCAGCAACCGCGGCCGGAAGCGTACAGGGCGCCCTCGTGGTCGTGGGCATCAACCGAGGGCTCGGTGATAGCCGCGACGCTTCATCCGCATGAGACGCCGCTATACGAGCTCACAGGCTATGAAGTTGCCCAGGTTTCTCATATACTCTACTTTGGCGGAGTTACAGCCGGATACTTGGCCATGCGCGCCCCTTTGCTAAGGGCTATATGGCGAGACGACGGGCTCTACGCCTGTCTGCCTTGGGTTGATACTCAGTCTTGCGCAACGAAAACAAAGCTCTATCACGCATGGCGCGATGCCATTGAGCCTTGCAGTGCGGACGCCTGGTTGCTGTTGATTGTCTGGAGAGCAAAGTCGGATGAGTTGCTCGGATTGGTTGTGGTTCGGGCGGAGTACTCGACTGAGTACAGACGCGTCGGCTGCTTCCAACACTTTTCCGTCTCGAAGGATGACATTCAGGGGCTCAATAGGCAAGAGGTTATCTTGAAATAACTACTGCGCCCGCAGTCTATAAGATCTCTATTAGTAGAGTTAGCAGCCGTATAGCCAATGATAAGCGCGACCGAGGGCTAGGGACATGTCGTCCAAGCATTGTCTATTTTCGAAAGAGCAATGAAACTCCTATAGCTGTGACATGGAGAATAACGATAAATAGAAGGACACTTGGACAGAGCGAGCCAAACGGTGGGCGAAATGCTTCACAACGACTGTAGTACCATGGCGCAGCGCCGTAACTGGCAGCCAGCCACTCGATCGAACTGCAGATTTGTGTTTGAAGTCACATGCAAGCGTGCTGGTGATGGTTTCACATGTAATCAACCATAATATATCTAATCGCATCGAGATCAAGGTTGAGAACTTAAGATAAATGCCTTAGCGGAGCTGCTCGTACCGAATGTGAGTGCCTAGCGCCAGTCCCTGGCGGGATTTCACGCTCTGTACGACGGTGTGACCTTTGGTCCGATAGCATGGACTCGGAACTATATTATGATGCAGTTCCCTTGGCACCTGTCACAGCGCTTTCGGGAGTTATGTCCTGAGACATATGCCCCTCTTTTTTCCGGTCCCCCAACCAAGAAATTACGCTCCTTCCACGACGTCGAGGCCCATTGAAGCGCCTCATGACTGAACGCAAAGTACGAGCAGACATGATAACGATCCTTAGCGTGCTCGGTCACAAGCATCGCACGGATGTTGTTGCCTGTAACCACGGCCGGTATGCCGTTGTAGAAGCCTAGCATCACTGCATACGACTGAGGCACCTGAGACTCATCATCCGGGATGGCTTCTTCGGGACAGATGGCCCACGTCGATCCACTCACTGCTCTGAGTTGGGTGGGGCGTCGTGCGTCGTCGTAAATTGAATCGGCGGACAAAATTGTTGTCGCCGCAGGGGTAGCCACAACCCTGATGGCAAGCGCATCAAACGAGTGGTATCCGGCCTCATCCATTGAGCCCTTTATCGGTGGAAATAGTCCGATGTCATTCGGGTAGATGGCATCTGTAAGCAGAACAAGCTGCTGACCACCGCTGGGAAGGTCGTATGTGGCCCGTGTAGCAACCGACGTTCGGGGAAACGCAGGAAATGTCGAGAGATAGGGGCAGGGAGGTAGGTTCGCCGATAGACCGAGCCAGCTGGCGCTGCGGCCTTGGCGAAGGACCTCGCGGGCGAGTGCAATCGTGGCACCTAATCGGTCGTCTGCCGCAAACTGCGATGGATCCAGCATCACTCCGAGTATCCCCATAATACTAAAAACTATATCGACAGGGCGCGACGATGTGCGTACAAGCGCGCACTGCCAGATACAGAAATCTCGCATCTCATCTGTATCCAGATGTCCCGCCGTCGCGAAGCCGAGCGCTGCGACGTGGGGCAGACGGATCCCACTAACGCTTGTTTGAGTCACTCCCGGGAGAGAGCCAGTGGGTGGCTCTCCGAACAGCCCGGCTTTAATCCGCAGAGGCATTGCTCCTTCATCTGCGCCGTCGGGGGTGAACTCAAAGCCTCCAGCAGAGCAAACAGCTAGGGTATGTGCTAGTCCCATCATGGCCGACGTTCCGGGGGCAACAACCTCAATCCTGCCAAGAATAGTTTCACATCCAACCTCGACTTCAACTTCACCAGCACCGTGTGTCCAAGCAAACATAACCGCAACCGCCGGAGGGGCGACGACCTCCTGCAGCGTCCATCCTCGATGAATCCAGTGCGTTTCTTGGCTGAAGGATGCAAGACAACGTAGCCCGCCAGGGGCGACAACGCATATAGTGGCGAAGGCATATACTCGGTACATCTCCTGAATCTGCCAATGCTTATCTTGTTTGCTTGTCTGCATTATACATAGCCGGTCCAGCCACAAACTCGATGCGCCACAGGCGAGCGATGCTGCGCACGCATCAGAAAGAACGTCTAGGCTGATGGGATCTGCGTCTTCGGCGCCCAAGATGGAGAACTCCCGTCTGCTCAGCATGCCATCGTTAGCCGGATGGTTACCTCGCCATACGTACGAGAGCGCTGCATAGTTAACGCGCGGGAAACCAGCGGACTCCAATATTCGTAGCGTTCGGTTAGAGACCGCTTCGGTACAATCCAGGAGGCGGTATCTTTCAGGGGTGGCGGACGACATAATGTCAACAGGTTTACTGCGCCGCGAGAGCTCGTCGAAGGAGATATTGCAAATTTCTTGGAGCACCGCATCCTGCTGGGGTTGCACCGACCCATTAGCCGCTTCCGCTGTAACTCTGAGTTGATGTCCGACATACTGACGCACTTTCAGGGTTACTATCTGCCATTTCAGCCGACAGTAAAGCGTGGATGGCCTTCGCCTGGCCAGATATCTCGTTTGGGTATCCAGGGAGGTACGCTGGGAGGCCTAAAATTGCTCGCCGTCGAGCTTGCGGATCTGGTGCATATGCCATTGGACTGTCTGCCACTAGGTGAGGTAGCTCTAGAACTTGTTAAGGGGGTCCAGTCCGGCCTGCAGCGCCTTCGTTCGAAAGCCGGTCTACTGCGCTCAATTCAAGGTAGGGACGGCCGACAATTAGGACTTGCTGGTCAATCTGGAGGGCGTAGCCTGTATCGGAATTTGATGGCCATATAGCAGTATTCATCTCATCAACTCCAGGTCCAGGGGCACGCTGTGCTGATGTGACCAGGTGCGGGGGTCAAGAGCGTGGGAGCCTTTGCTAAGTAATTACTGCCCAACTTTGCCCAGCGCACCGTACGAACCAAATATTCATCTCAACTCTACCCAAAGAAGAAAATAAAAGGGATCAGAAAGTTCACTACCTGAGTATTTACTCGGTTAGGTTAAGCTACCCGATGATATAGACAATTTAGAGACCTAGAACGAGCCCGGGAAATTGACCAGCGACTTTTAGAGAGTGAAGCACCGAACTCGGAGCTGGTACAAATCGGGCCTAATTAATCTCCAGACGCCCTCAAATTTACAGGAAAACAGTTGTAAAAAATCCTCCACTTAATAAAGAAATATAAGAATGCGGTTATATATACTTTGTTACGGCACGAGAATAAAAGCGTAGCCATTACACTACTAAAAGTGGAACGTTATTAGCTAGAGTACTAATCGCCTTGTTCTGCTCTATATATCTATTAGGTGCTACTTGGGACTGTGATATACTTCAAGGTAAGCGGAATTGTTTAATAATATTAAATTTAAAATTTACTAAATAAATGTTATTGAAAAAACAGACGCTTAAAATTGAATTTTTTGCTAGCGTAATTATATTTTAAAATATTTAATAATTTAAATTCTAATTATTACGTTTTATACAAAATTGCCAAGAAATAAAAATCATATAGTAATTGAATTATACTAACATTTTTAAAGAAAAAATTAATATTAATATTTACATAAAATTTTAAATATTTTTAAATAAATTTTATAACTTAATAAAATAAAATGATGAAATATAAAAAACAACTGAATTACAGATTAAAAATATTTTTTAAACTGTTAAAAAATTATAACATTTTATAGTTAATAAAGCGCACTTTATATATATATATTAATATACAATACCTTGAATTTATACTTATATAAATATATTTTATATTTAATATATTTTATTTTTAAAATAATTTTAGTGTTTTACTTCGTAACGTACTATATAATTAAGCTAGACACACACATAAACTGGAAACTTTCTTTTAGCAATTTTATCATCCGATTTTAATTACTTATTTTTTAATAATTATAATATAGAACGACTTACAAAAAAATCGAAAATGAACTTAGTCGTTCAGGTTAAGAAAAATAACCCGAATATTAGTTATAAAAAGCTTGATTTTATTTATAATGTCCTATATTCCACCTTAAAAACGCGATATAACGGTATACGCGCCCGAGACGATATTATCCCTCTTTTATAAAAATTAACGCTAATCGAAGAAAAATCGATGTTATAGGCTAAAGCTTATAGGGCAGCTCGGGCTTACGGAGCGAATTCCTTAGCCCGAGTTTACCCATATGTATATAGGGAGCAGCCACCTTGCTAGTGGCTAATTGTTTCTCTCTTTCCCTCCTTACCTTAAATATAAACCTTTATTGGACCGTGCCTCCGTTCAACCTACGCATCGTGCTCGTCACAATCGATTATCGAAAAAAAACCTTAATCTAGATATGCGAACGTTTTCTGTCCAGTTTTAGTACGTTAAAAAGATGGCGAATTTGCTGTTTGCGTAATGCGTTACGATATACGTTAGAGTTAACTGAGTATTTAACTTTATTAAACGGCAAAAAAAACTTAAAACGCGTTTAAATCGACCGATAAATTATTAAAGAGTTTTATGCGAAAATTTAGAAATACTTCGGAAATGGTTTAAGCTTATCCGAGCTATAATCGCAAAATGTAGTATTGTAAAAAAGGATATTTATAACTTTAATAAAATAAGGTTTTTAATAGAATTTTTTATAGTACTAAACATAGTTATTATTAATATTAAAAAATATAGAAAACTTAAATAAGCTCAGTAAAGAAATCAGGAATGGTTTATAATAATATAAGCTGTTAATTTTTAAGGCTAGGTTTTGTCCTATTTATTATTTTTATTAGGAAAAACCACTTTTTCGCTAATTAACCGATAACCCATTCTTATCCAACTAGAAATTTGCTATAAGCGAAAACAGCTAAATAACAAATAAACTAGATTTAAAATAAATTAAACATTTCGATAAATATACTAAAACGCGTACTAAAAGTTCAAAATGTCTTTTTGTTTTTAACGATTACGAAAGTTACTATTCGATCGAATTCGAAAAATATTGCGCGAATAACGGTATTATTATACTTTATATACCTACCCATTCCTTTTATCAACTCCAACCTTTCGACATATCCTGTTTTTCCGTATTAAAACGTATTTATTCGCTATATATCGAAAATCTTATACGGTAGTACGTTATCCATATCGCTAAGGAGGATTTTATTACCAGTTTTTACAACGCGTTTAAAGCTGCTATAACGACCGATAATATTAAATCCGGATTTGTAAAAACGAGATTTATTCTATTCGATTTTTATTACATTCTTAATTAAAAGTTTTAATTATATCTATATTAACTATTCCGCCGTTTACTTTTACCAATTCCGTTATTTTTTTACTTGCAAATATTTTTAGAAATATTATTAAAGCGATTTAACGAGAACGTTATTTATAAAGAAAAATTAAAAATTACCAGAATAACTTATGAACAAAAATAATTCAATTAATTAATCTATGAACAAAAAGTAATTTAATACTTTTGTACGAAATCGCTTTTTTGTAAAAAAGATGATTACTTTTGAAAAACGAATTACATTCTTAGTAAACGCCGAAAAACCAAAAATATACGTTTTTAAAAAGAAAAAAAATACTTACTATAAGAAAGGCACAAACTTTTATAACTACAAAAGGAGGTAATAATAAACAATTACAGTTAACAGCGGCTAAAAATAATCGTCGCAAAAGGATTTAGGCGAAAAAACGAAAATATCGCGTTTACGACAAGCCCGGACATAATGCGCGTATTTGTAAGAAAACTGTAAATACGTCTAGCGATAAAAACTTTAATTAGTTTAAATTAATTTACTGCGTTATGGTTGTTTTATTTGAATTGTTATCGCGAAGTGTTAAAAAGTGTTCAGCTTATTTATATGTTTAGCTCACTTGTGTAATACGTTATTAGAAAAATACATACGGTATATATATTTTATATAATTTCCGCATTTTCTACATTTTATATATTTTAAATATTTTATATATTTTGTAATATTTTTATTTTAATACTTTTTCGTACTTTATCAAATATGTAGCTTTTTATTTTTATAAAATATTTAAGTTTGAAATTTTCGAATTTTGAGTTTTGTAGTTGCGTTATTAAATTTTGTATATTTTAACGTAATCGAATTTGCCATCCAGAGATTAATTGGACCCGATTTGCACAGTACCCCGCCATGGTTCAGAACTACCTATCTAGGGTTAGAGCTGACCTGAACCCTGGTAATCTTTTTCTAACCAGGGTGAGCAAAACCTCCCTAAACTGGAGGCCTTCTTCCAGAGATGGCTCAACTTTAGCACGCTGGTCAGCATCGTCAAGATTGGCGGAGTCCAAATCGAGCAGCGAGACTTTCTCAAGACTGACAGGCAGCTAAGCGTTTTAGACAACTAGGCGAGTCGACGATGACATCGCCCGCTAGCATTCGCTCTGGACAGAAACAGAACAACACCATCAGCCATCGCCGGTCATAGGCTAATACCAATACTATAATTGACAAGGTTACCGCAGATATCGTAGCGGTAGGCGCATTTAAAAGCGCGTCATATACCGGCAACGAGTGTCAGCCCCCGTAACCCTTTGCGATCCTTACCGAGTCCGGGCCCTACCCCTTTCTCCCCCGGTATTACGGATTACACAGCACTCTCTGTCACGCACGGACTGAAAGAATGGATTACAAGGACGTGGTAGCACACATACATAGTCTAGCTCAGCAGTAAGAATTGACACTGCATTCCTGCACACCTACAAACTGCACCTTTGTGAATGAGAATTTGTAGCGTACCATTCAGCTACTCCCTGCCTTCAAAAGAACCTTTTCCTCCCTCCGAGTCATGTGCATCTCTATTTCAAACAACTGTACCCAATGAAGTCACTCCTCCAAGCCACAACCAGCATGTATTAGATTGTACACATAACACCCAATCCTTGGAAGCTTGTTAGCGGGGCGCCGTAAGGGTTTGTTGTTTAATTATGTTCTTACCTCGCCTCTACAACCATAAAGAAAGATAGAATAAAATGATGCTCCTGAGATTCCTCTTTCCTCTATTCCTCCCACCCGGTGGAAGACTCATATGAGTCACACACTTCGTAAAGCTTGGTGGCCCTTTTAATCCTCCCCCGCCAGGTTCCCCCGGCGCTAACTATTGTTTTCGGGAAACACAAAACGCTATATATAACTTCAAGACCCAAAGCGTGCAGATGGTGTCATTCTCACGTGTCGGCAACTTCAGACCACCGGCACTCCCGCGTGGGTCGCCATCGGCGACGTCGGAGCCCAACGCGAGTTGGAAGCCTGCAGCATCGCCCCCGTGAGAAACAGGACGTTTCCCGGCACCCCATTGACCCCCCAGAGCAGCCGTACCATCCGGTGTTGGGGGCCACAGTAGACCCTAACCCTCCACCAGGGATCCGTCATCCCAGCCAGCACTGGCCACCACTGGCCAGTATCCTAGCCACTGCAGATATTTCTTCCTCCTGCAACCAACAATCAACTATCTTCAACACTCTCGTTGCTGTGGTGCCCCCAACATCCAGTGCTCTGAGGCTAGATCCACGAGGACGAACGTTTGTACGTCTAGGGGCTCGCGATCGCCAGCGTCTCGTCTGACGCCCGATTTCACGTGTTGCTTCCTAGCCCATCCGCCTAGACGTGGGGGATGGCGACGTACGGGATCTCGGATGACCCGTCAGTGACGCCCCCTATCTTTCGACATCCCCCGTGATTCCCCAGGGCGCCGGTTGCTGGCCAGGCTATATATGACCTCCCGGGCGGTGGTCAAAGGCTGATTACGCTCGCAGATGCCCTCTATCCGAAAGTCATCGGCCTCTTTCCGGCCTTGAAGGGTTCGATCGACGAGACTGGGCTCTAATCGTTCGAAGCGGTTGCCGTTATGGTTACTGCTGCCTCTTGTAGGAACGAGCTTCTCCGCCGACTGGTTCTACGACGACAAACGGCACTCTATACGGCTCAGCGCAGCGGCCTGATCAATATGGACTATTACATCCCGGATGGCCACCCCGCATAACCCTGATGGAGTGGCCCCGTCGGCTTCTGAAGAGCATCAGTCGTTGCAGTAATCCTCGGCTTCTTCCACGGCATACCGAAGGTCAGCACGGGCAACAACCTCGCCGCAATACTTGTGACGAAGCACACCAGGAATCTGTATCATGTCCCCTGTACTGTTTGCTCAAGAATCAGGCGATTCAATGGGCCTCAACGCGGGCGAAATACCGTCTTTTCATCAGTGGGCCACATATATGAATCCCCATGCACCTAGAAGCAGCACTCCGAGTAAGGCAAGTTAACCCAAGTCAAACAAGTCAATCCGACGCCCAGATCAAGTCAATTCGGCCATTTTTTAGGTCAAATCCAAGCCCCGATTTGACTTGCGACTTGCCATAATAGATCAAGTTTTGCCCCACAAAACATGCCCCACAAAGACAGGTCGGAGGCTGCCGGAGGAGGATAGCTCTGAACCCGCGCTGTTTTGTGTGATTTTAGCCACTAATTTGACGCCTCAGTTGCAGCCATACCGCTGTTATTAACCACTACCGCCGTCGCCATCGATCGAAGATGTCTCAATCCTCCGCCTCTAGCGACGCCGGGCACCATTTTTAGCTATGTATCCACTCGTAGATGGGGTTATCCTTTGGTGGTAATGTGTGGTAGCCGGGGCGGATCAACTTTTTCCGGGGCGCTGACTAGTCTCAGGCTTGGCAAGCTGTTCAAGTCAAGTCCAATTGAGGCCTCAATTGGACTTGATTCACTTGTTTGGAGCGCTGCCTAGAAGTCCTGCCGTCAAGGACCAGGGCCGTTGAAATTGGCTGTTGGATTGTAATATAGACGGTGAACTGGGTGGAAGTCTCAATTCGTCATACTCTTCCTTGTTGGAGAAAATGGAGAGAGAATTCTGCACTCGTTCGTTGTCGCAGGATATGTTAAAAAGAGCAGTTCGGGCAGCTTCAGAGCAAGTGACACAACATACCTGGAAAACGCGGGGTCACCCAGACTCAGATCCAGCGCTCGCAGTCCGGCTTACTAAATATTGTGTTTCATGCGCCACACTCTGTCCTGCATGTGAACCTAACGGAGGCCTTCGCTGCCGTACTAGAAGTGATACGAATGTCCGGCCTAGTGAGCACATCAGACCAAAGAATCGCCTCCCAAAAGGTTGATATGCCATTGCTCATCGTTCAGGTTCGCCATGCCCAAGGCGAGATTCGGACGGCGTAGCACGCCTCCTCGCTACGTGCAGGCACAAAAGGACGCCGCTCTACCGACGCTCAAGAGCGAGGTCATCCTCAGGTGTTTCGAGGCCGATGGGACCACGTTCTCGTATCCGGAAAACGGGACTTGTACGCCCGGTGCTCTACGTCTAGTGTCGGTCAGGAAACTCTTGGCCGCTGCCGGCACCGGTGTCATCGAGCTGTGGGAATGGACGGGGTGGGATGCGTGGTGGCCCCGCGATGATGAGGCGCGATTGGTGGTGGCTTTGCCACCGCAATGGCCCCGGTATGCGGCCATCTCGCATGTGTGGGCAGCGAGTGACGACGCGGCCCGGCTGGCACGCGACGCCGACCGGCCGTTGCATATACAAGTGGACGGGCCGGAGCCTCACGCCATTAGCTGGCTGGGCCTGGTGCAGGCGGCCGTGACGGCTCACGCGCACCGGTGTGACTACCTGTGGCTGGACCTGCTGTGCCTCGACCAGTTGTCGGCCGAGGACAAAGGACTGCAGATCCGCAACATGGCCGCCATTTACCGTCACGCATCCATGGTAGCCATTATGCCCGGCGGCGTGGCGGCTGCCCAGAACTTTGACCAGCCTTCCGCGTGGATCAATCGAGCCTGGACCTTCCAGGAGGCAACGCTGGCCCGCCGAGGCTATGTGCTCGTCAACTGGTCCCTTCCGGGATCCTTCTCCTACTTTTCCAAGCTGCGGTGCCCCAGGCGCGTCGGCCCCATGCCCGCCATTGCCGTGGCTTCGCTCCGATCTCTTGCCGAGCATGGCCCCCTCGCAGAGTTGGGCACGGCCACACTGGTGGCCGACGACGGCACCGGATCTCGCCAGCACGAATCGATATCGCGTGTCCTCTGCCTAGGCAGCAACGCCGCCTCGGTCTCGGCTCTTGCCTCAGCTATAGGTACCTCTGAGCCGGAAAAAGAAGACGCAAAGGACGGGTTTCGGCCATCTGCGTTCCATGATTCGGACAGACTGGCGCTCTTGCCTGGATGGGATACCGACGAGAGTAATAGCGATGACGACGACAATTACGCTCGGCTTGTCCAGAAGTTCCACAAGGCCGCCGACAATTCCCCAGGCAGAGAAACCCCCGGGGCCCCGAGCCCTTCTCACATTACCCGGGGTGCGATGGAGGAAGACCGGGCTGCCGCTCGGCCAGCGTTCCTTGACCTTGAGGCCGGGGTCCGATATACTTCTGTGTGGAGAAGCATGTGGCTGCGGACCTCGACCCGGCCTCAGGATCTCGTCTACAGCATGATGCACCTGCTGGGCACCCAGATCAAAGTCGACTACCGCCTGTCGGTGGACGAGCTCATCTTTAAGCTGGTCGACAAAACTCGCTCCGCACCTGCATGGCTCGCAATCGGCTACCACCTGCCGGTCCGTCCCGAGTCCGGACTGATCCCCCTCTATCCCGACTTTAGCTCGCACCAGGAGCCTACCTTCTCGTTCGGCAGGACCGCCGTCCCCGTGTCGGAGGTTGTGTGCAACGGGGATTTCTTTTGCTCCGAGTTCGACATTGACATTAAGCACTCGTCCCTGACGGACGGGCACCTGATATGCGCTCTTGTTCTGGACATTGACAGAATCTCTGGTCATAACCCCGGGGAGCTGGATCCTGACAGCCTCTCGCTGCACAAGGTGCAGCTCAGCCTGTCATGCCCGCCCGCCTATCGGCTCAACGCCACTTGCCGCTTCAAAGGCCACGTGGGCAGCCTAGCCGTCGTTGTCGGGGATCACTCACAAGAGGCCAGTCTAGGATTCTCAGCCGGCCATTTCTCGAAACCCTTTGTCATCTTTCTGGAAAGAAAGGAGACCGGCATGTGGCAGAAGACCGGCGCCGGTTGGTTGGACGAGACGCTGGTCGCCGTCGGGATCGGGGTCTTCCGAATGACGAGAAGACATCTGCGGGTCGGTGCTGGGAGTGCGGACAAGGTGCCGGTTGAATGCGACTGCGTAAACGCAGAGAGGCATCGGCCTCCCCCAGATCGACGGGAGGAGAGCACGCAAGACCTAGACGCCGCGCTTGGCGAGGCAGCAGCCCACGGTGACGAGCAGAGGGTGTCGTGGCTGATCGGACGAGGAGCCAACGCGAATGCTCAGCTCGGCGACTTTTACGGCACACCCCTGCTCGCCGCCTGCTGCCACCGGAACGTGCGCATCGTCGAGCTCTTGCTGACAAGCGGTGCCGACGCAAATGCGGCCGCGTCGGTCTACTCAACCGAGCTCGAAGCCACGGGATCATGGTTTGGGATGCCGCTGCAGTTGGCCTGTCTGCTGGGGCTGCGCGCTATCGCTCGCACGCTCATAGAGGGCGGCGCGCAGGTTAACGCGAGCGTGGGGCCCGAGGGCAGCGCTCTGCAGGCGGCAGTCCGGAGGCGCTACGACGTGGCTCTCGTGCAACTTTTGCTCGATCATGGTGCCGACGCCAACGGCGGCGGCGGCATCTACGGCACACCCCTGATGGCCATGTTCCACCAAGACCATCCCCCGCTGGAGGCAGCCGAGCTGCTAGTCAGGCATGGCGCCGATATCAACAACACGGCCGGAAGGTTCATCACCGAGGATGGGTGGCTGTGCCGCAGCGCCCTGCAGATGGCCTGTCGTTACGGAGATGTGAAGATGGTGCGCGCGTTGCTGGCGCTCGGCGCCGACCCCGACCTGCAAAGCCGGGGGTCCTTCGCCACGCCACTGCAAGAAGCCGCGGCCTGCGGACAATCCCTTATCTGCAAGGCTCTCCTCGACAGCGGCGCCCAAGTCAATGCCGAGGGCGGTCATCTCCACAGCGCGCTGCAGGCGGCTGTCGCTGAGTCCCCGGGACGCTCGAGCTCAGAGCACACAGTACGGCTGCTAATCGGCCGGGGGGCCGACGTAAACGCAAAGGGAGGATACTACGGGTCTGCCCTGCTGGCGGCCAATGCCGTTGGCAGCCATTCCATTTATAGACTGCTTATTGACAACGGCGCCATCTGGGAGGACCGTGCCGGCGGCTGCTCAGGGCCGCCCGTAGGCTGGAGCCAGAAATGGATGCCGGGCTCGCTGCACTTCGCCTCCGGCATGGGCCGCTTCGAAGTTGTTGAGGAGCTGCTAGAGCGGGTGCCACCCGTCGGCACGGATGATGACGGTCGAACGGCGCTCCATGCGGCCTGCGCAAACGGCCACGTAGCGGTGGCCGAGGTGCTGCTCCGGGGGGGCGCCAACGTGCTCGCTGTCGACCGGTGGGGGAAGACTCCGCTACACCTTGCGGCTTCCGGCGGTTACTCGGCTCTCGTCAGGCTGCTCTCGGACGCCGGCGCGGACCCCACGGTGGCCGACGGGGATGGGAACTCTTCTGCAGCGGTTGCTGCGTGTGCCGGGCACCTTGAAACCGTGACGCTACTTGTTGACCGCATCGCTGCCGGCGACCCGGATTGCGGGCGACGCGCTTTAGGCGAGCTGCTGCTAGAGCTGGTTGAGAACGGTTGCTACATGGCGACGCAGCGGTTGCTGCTCTCGGACTCGTGCCAGCTCGACGCCGCGGCCGTCCTCGACGCGCAGGGCCGAAACGCGGCTCATCTGGCAGCCCAGACCGGCCGCCTCGACATGCTCAACCTTGTTCTGGGGAAGGGCGTCGACCCGCGTGCTACCGTCCGACAGCTCAACGACGGGCTCCTGCACTACGCCGCCCGTGGTTCCTCTGTCGACGTGGTGCGCAGCGTGTTGTTGATTTTCAACCCCAAGGCTGGCGAGAGCGATGCTGCTGTGGGATCAGGTGGTTGGACGCCCCTGCATTGGGCGTGCCGGAGCGGTGATGCTTGCATGGCCCGACTGTTGCTCGGGAGTGGACTCCGCCCGAGTACTGTCGTCACCACTACACCGCCGGCCGAGTGGACACCCCACGCAATCGCCGTGTTCCACCAGAACAACACCCTCCTGTCAGCGCTAGCGGCCGATCCCGAGCTGGCCGCAAGCCTCGGCGGTCCCCGGCCCATGATGATGACGACGATGACGACAACAGCGACAGGGTTACCAACAGCAGCAGAAGAAGCAGCCGCCTTGGGGCCAGGTCAAAAGTACCACGACTTTAGCTGTGACGGCTGTTGGCTTGTAAGTGGTATATCCATTCATCTGTTGAACTAAACAGCACTGCCCATTCCTCTAACAGCCTGCCATCGTCTAGGACATTTACGGAATCCGTTTTCACTGCATCGACTGCGCCAACTTTGACTATTGCTTCATGTGCAAGCTGAGCGCGCACATCACGCACCCAGGCCACACGTTTGAGCCCGATACGTGGGAGTGGCTCCCGACGCAGAGACGCAGCATCCCAGCTCCTACAGAGTGGGAACAAGAATTCGACTCGGACTCGGATGATTCGCGCCCCCGGTTCGGTAATCAATGCACAGGGTATTAGCAGCTAACCACTCCAGCACCCCAGACCTGGCATCATAGACGGTTTAACGGAACTAGGCGCAATAAACTCCTGACAAAGGATCGGGCAACTTGCCGATCGCGCGAATGTCTAATCTGAGATTGGAATAATTAAGAGATTTTTAATACGTATATAAAGTTGCTTACGATCGTAAAGCTATTTATTAAGGACGCAACGATACCCATAGCAATGTAATAAGCGGCTATAAGGTGTCTCGGCATAATGCAAAAACCGCTGTTAAAGGCGTTCTCTTGTGTTCGATGAGGCTGGCAGTGACAGCTGGCGCAGCTCCAGACTTCCCAGATACGCCGCTTGTGATACTACTCCAACCCACCGCATTCGATTTTCCTGTAGCACTCCACCCATCGCCGCTTTGGCTCAGGCATTTTAGCGGACATCATCAAGGGAAGCGACTGAAACCAGTTTAGACTGAATAGGCGGTGCCCCAAATGGCTTGGAGTTTAGAGAGTGAAAATGAGTAACTTCTCGCGAGGGGAAGGCTTGTACCCCGGCTAGGCCTAAAAATAGGACTACTGAGGGACTTATAAATACTTTTGCTCCCCTATCTTAAGAATCCGCCCGTAAAGTCCTAGTTATGGTCACTTATATCTTAATGCGATCAAGGATTACAGCAACCGCCGAGACTCGGGCCGGGAAGCAACGGGTCAGAAGACAGCGGATGTGCCCTTCGTCAACTAAGTCTACTAGCAACCGAATCATATCTCCTCTCACCTATACCATTCTCATATTCTCAACCACCCCTCCACTCCCCAACCTATCTACCTAATCTCTCTGCTATCAGGCAACCGTCCAATTTCCATGTTGTAGAAATCCGCAGTAGTAACGAACCAGATGACCTTCCAACAGAGTATTCACATTTTATCCGTACTGGGTGCCCTCGGAGGGTGAGGATGAGTGCCCTGGATCTACTGGACTTTCTGAGTTCTACGCCTATGTCCGGATGGCGTCATGCGACGGGATGGTCTCACGGGGCCTCGGATCAACTGAGCTTCTGTTCAGGAGCAGATAGCTTAGAAAGGGGGAAGTTGTTGGTGTCGATGACTATTAGAAGGCCGAAGCTTATGGTGAACTCGGCACTCACCTTCACCCCTTAAAGGCAACCAATCGGGACTCTATATACGACTCGAGTCCGAAGCAATAGAGACACTCTTCAATACCTCTTTGAGAGAAACTGCTAACAGAACATGACTCTTGATGCTAAATTTATAGGGCGATTTGGTTCAGCTCAGAGTCGTCAGGTGAGGCCATTGGTTTGCAATAGGCACTAGGTCTTCGGGCATTTATGAAACTATGGAGGTGGGATAGGGAGTCTCATATCTTGCGATCCCCGAAGGTTGTTATCATGCTCTCGTTACAGGGTTGGTGGGATTGGAGAGTGACGTTGGAAGTAGCGGGAATTCCAGCGGCCAATGGGAGCAGGACGAGCTGATCGTGAACGAACCGCTCGTGTTATGCGGCCTTAATGGGCAATGGGCTAATAGTCCTTACCGGTTGCGGCCACGCCGGCGTGGTCAACGTTGCGCAGCATGCAATTGCACTTGGCGGAGGTGCACCCCCTGTATACTATCGTCGGGGGCCATCATTTAGCCGATGCCAACAGTGAGACGATGAAGAACTCGATAAGAGATCAGAAGGCGTTAGAGCCAGAACTCTTAATGCCCGGACATTTTAATTACAAGCTGGAAGTTCAAGGTCAGGACAGAAGAAGAGATGCTGGGTTGTATGTGCCATATTTGGAAGGGACGACATATTAACTCGCTTAGCGAGCTCTACTGGAATTTCAGTATATCTTCCCTTCTTAACGCTCATGGCCGTTATTGTTATATGATACAGATATGGGATAGTTCCAGATATCACTGGTTTTGTGCAAAAACGAGGAAAGTTGGTATTCGTATCGCTTATAAGTTTAATTCCCGCTTATATGCATAATTGCATGACGATACTACAGTGACGTCAACGTATCGTACCACGCAAGACGCGCGCAAAGTTCTTGCCTCAAGGTCAATTGGTACTAATGGAATCAAACTGCTTTCTACTTCGCATTCCTTTCTTAGGTAGAAGGTAAACGGTTATACCGATCTAGATTTTTCACTTTGAAAACGACTGGTAAATCATGGCATGTATCCTGCGTCTTCACACCACCATTGAGACCTTTTGTGCTCTGCGACGATGAGGGGACATCTCCAGGAGACCTGTCGAAATCGGGCGAGACATCTGGGGAGGCTGACCCATCGTACCACCCCATTTGCGTCGATCTCTGGCTCGGTATCGAGACTGAGTTGGCGGGCCCTGGCTAGACGAACTAATAAGCCGCACCAGGGCCACCAGGACCACTACTCACGTGGCATCTTCGCCTCCCGCCAGCAACCAGATAAGGCCAATGGTAAAGGTACATTGGTGGCGCTGCCGGCTATTCTTGTTCTGGGAAGCTTACTCGTATATTCGCTATACCCAGGACATGAGCCGCGACAAGCCCATCTCGCGAGGCAGGATAGGCAGAAGTTGGCGAACGTGCGAAAAGATGACGAGTCTCGAAACGAGCAGAGGGCTTGGTTGAAATTTGCCAAGGGCTTCGAAGATTTCTCTAATGTGACTGACATCGAATGGTCAAACCTCTCGGACCGCATCGTGGACATGATCCTACCTGACTGGTCGAAGGCCATCCCAAGACAAGTCCGAAAGCTCCAAAGGGAGCTGTCTATGGCACCTGGCTCGCTGGCTGATGTGATCCGGAAGGAAGCCCAAGATCCGTTCATCCACCCTGAAATTCGCTATTCCGCCAAGGTGCGAGTTTCAGAGCAGCTCTGTGACGAGGAGAAGGAGTTTCTTGCTCGCCGGAAGAAAGTCGCGACGGCAGCTTTGGCCAGGTATCTCGGATTGGAAGAGAAAGACATCAATCCCGAGGACGTTCCTACCATTGCAGTATGTGGTTCCGGAGGCGGACTGCGAGCTCTGGTAGCTGGAACGGGCTCGCTGCTGGCGATACAAGAGGACGGACTGCTCGACTGTGTGACGTATACTTCGGGCGTGAGTGGGTCATGCTGGCTCCAGTCCCTCTTTCACTCGTCTTTCACCAACGGACGGCTTGACCGAATTATCGAGCACATGAAATCAAGAATAGGGGTGCACTTCGCGTATCCACCGGTTGCCTTTTCATCCGTCACAACGGCCCCCACAAACAAACTACTACTAAGCAGTATGGTGGAGAAGCTTAGGGGTGACCCTAATGCTACTTTCGGCCTCGTTGACATCTACGGAATCCTCCTCGCGGCAAGGCTGATGGTGCCAAAGGGCGAACTGGGTGTGAACGAGCGAGATTTCAAACTTTCTAACCAACGAGATTATGTGAAATATGGGCAAAACCCAATGCCTATTTACACGGCCGTGCGGCACGAGATACCGGGCCAAGATGTTCTACCTGACTCCAGCATCCCTCCGCCAGAAGACGCAAAAGAAATTGCCAAGCAGGAGGCATGGTTCCAGTGGTTCGAACTGACACCATACGAGTTTTTCTGCGAGGAATTCAACGCTGGCATCCCAACGTGGGCGATGGGTCGAAGGTTCAACGATGGAAAAGACGTCGCACCCGCGAGCGGCCTTCATCTGCCCGAACTACGTATGCCTGTCTTGATGGGGATTTTTGGCTCTGCATTCTGTGCTACGCTTAGCCACTACTACCGTGAAGTCCGGCCTCTCGTAAGGAGTCTCACTGGTTTCTCTGCTATCGATGACATGATCCATACACGCAGTCACGACCTGGAGAAAGTCCATCCCTTTGAGCCTGCGCAAATCCCCAACTTTGTCTACAACATGGAGGGCAAGTTACGGTTCACGACACCCACTAAGATTGCAAGGAGTGAATATATCCAACTGATGGACGCGGGCATGTCGAACAACCTACCGTTATACCCTTTGCTTAGACCAGGCAGAGATATCGACATTATCGTGGCATTCGACGCTTCAGCTGACGTTAAAACCGACAATTGGTTATCCGTAGCAGACGGCTACGCCCGCCAGCGCGGCATTAAGGGCTGGCCCGTGGGCGTAGGATGGCCGAAAGCCTCAGACTCGCTGGAGGAAATTGAACAACAGCTCGAAGCTGCACAGGCCGACTCCCCAGCAGAAGCTAAACACAAGCTGCAAGAAGCCCAACAAGAGCAGAAGGCACATTCACACATCACAATAGGTGCCGAGGGGAAGGACGACCAGCAACGATCTGCACCGACAACCCGGCAGCCGTCCGAAGAGGCAGAGGAGAATATCTCGCACCCCGAGACGTCGGACCTCGGATACTGCACGATCTGGGTGGGCAGCAAGGCGGAACGGTCCTCGGAGCCGCCGCCGCCGTCCAAGGCGCTGACGGAAGACGATGAGGCGTCTTGGCAGCAGCTCAGGGAACCGGACGCCGGGCTCGCCATCGTCTATCTGCCGCTCCTCGCGAACCCCAAGGTGCCCGGCGTCGACCCCGCGCGCTCCGACTACCTGAGCACGTGGAACTTCGTGTACACGCCTGAGCAGGTCGACGGCGTCGTGGCCCTCGCGCGCGCCAACTTCGACGAGGGCCGCGAGCAGATCCGCGGCTGCGTGCGCGCCGTCTATGAGCGCAAGAAGCGGTTGCGCGAGGAGCGCGAGGAAGGCATGCGCCACGACAAGTATCGCAGGCTCGTGAGGCTCGGGATTAATGATAGACTCGGCGAGGGGGACCACTTTAGTTAATGAGTTAATGAGTTGACGAGTTGACGTTGGCGGATAATTACGGGGGTTTGGTTATGTGTGCGTATGAGTACGTATCTATAAGGACGGAGCGTGGATTTCGAACGTAGCGGGCTTGTTTTTTTTTTTGTGTGTGTACATATATTGGATAGAACCTGGAGGAAGGGTAGATGGGAGATACCCTCGCATGTGTTTTAGTAGATGGATTAAGAAATCGTGAGATAGCTGTGTTCCGTTCAAAGCCCGCTGTCCTTCTGCGGTCGAAACTTGAGGTAGGGTTTCCTAAAGAGCTGTGTTCAGTGGATACCATTTCGCCATGCGAGATCTCGTCATTCGTAAACACAACCATCCTCACAAGCCGTACGTATCGACGGGACGAAGAGCGTATGTCTATGCAAAAGAACTTTTTTTTTACACAGACTTCTTTGGCTGGCCTACGCCGGGGATATGCTTGAATATATAGTACAAGTGAGGAACGGTGCGGGCCGAACCGTCCCGTCGCGGTGCTGTCTTAAAACCCAAACCCGGCTTCCTCGTGATATGTGGGCGCACCCAACAATTGGTACATCATATCCTTTCCTAGGTGTTCGTGGTGGGGGGAGATTTTCGTACACCGAACCGCCACAAGTCCCCTAGCCCTTATTCCGAGCGTTCCCTGAAGACTTTCCCCCGCCCCCTTTTTTCCCCGAAAAAAAGATCCCCTTTCTTCCGTAGACAGATAGACCGACCGACAGTTTCCTCTCTATGATATTACCTCGCCGATGTCGACGTACAGCGGCTTCCAGGGCGCGGCGTCCTCGGCGAAGGTGTCGCTGGGCAGGCCGACGTCCTCGCCGGGGCTGTAGAGGTACCAGGCCTTGAGGCAGTTGATGGCGGCGGCGATGCGGGCGGCGTCGAGGCTGGGGCCGATGCCCTCGCCGAGCTTGTCGCGGCCGCTGTAGATGCCGACGACGAAGACGGGGGTGCGGCTCATGCGGCCCGTCTCGCTCAGCAGGCGCGCGACGGGCGGCTCGAAGTTCTCGCGCGCGCACAGCCGCACGAGCTCCCGCGTCGGCAGCTTGAACTCGAA
Organism: Monosporascus cannonballus; assembly: GCA_004154925.1. Taxonomy (NCBI): domain Eukaryota; kingdom Fungi; phylum Ascomycota; class Sordariomycetes; order Xylariales; genus Monosporascus; species Monosporascus cannonballus. Next base: position 23,800 of record QJNS01000025.1, read on the forward strand.
CAGCCCCGCCAAGTCCAGCCGCCGCGACAGCACGTGCGATCTGATGAAGGCCTTGGCCGCCTCGCGGTCGCAGTACAGGTAGACGGCGCCGATGACGGCGCGCACGAAGTTGGCGTGCGCACTCCCTTCCACCTCCTCCATCACCTCCTTGGTGTTCCGCTCGGCGCTCACCTCCGGGACCCCCGCCTTGACCGATGCCGCCGCCGCCGCCGCCGCCGCCGCCGCCGCCTCCTTCGACAGCATCTCGCCGAACGAATCGTCGTATAAGATCCGACTGCTCATGCCCCGCCGCCACTTGTACTTGACCAGCTCTTTCGACTCGGCGCGCACGTAGCCCCACTTGTTCATCATGACGGTCGGTCTATCGGTGGCGTATTGCAGCAGGCCCGGATCCACCTCCTCGCCCGGGGCGGCGGCGGCCTCGACACCCCACGCCCGCGCGACCTGGTGCAGCGCCGGCACACCCGCGTACGCTTTCATCGCCGCGAAGTTGATGATCATCGGCAGCCGGGGGTACCGCGCCACAAGAAATTCCGACGTGTGGTATTGCAGGAGGGCGGACCCCACGTACGCCAGGTTCGCATTGTTGAAGCGCGGATGTGCGTCGGCCGAGGCGTCGACCAGCGTCCGTGCTAGCGTCTGCAGCGGGATCTTGGACGATAATGAGAGCCGGGCGTGCAGGGCAGCGAGCTTGGCGGACCGCAACGCCCGGTCCGGGTGGGGTGACGGCAGCGGTAAATTGCGTGTATCGGGGATATTCGGAGGGGCGGCGTCCTCATGTACGACCTCGGCCGTGGCCGCCGCAGACTGGCATCTTATCTGGCTCTGGTTCTGGGAATATAGCGACGGTGTCCGTGTCGTCGATCTGCAGCAGTTCTGAACGGCTCGTGGTATCCTCCGGGCGGCCGGGCGGCAGGGTGTTGACGTGAGCAATTGGCTCGATAACCTTTCTATTCTCTTCATGATTTAGATACTAGGTTTCCTGACTCCTCCCTCATCCCACCGTGCTGCAGTTGTTGGGGACACGAGGGGCGGCCGTTGGGCGGGCGAGAACTAAATCGCTGGGTTGGGTATTCGGTCTCGTGCTGGCCCGAGAAAAAGTTTCTGAGGATTGAAGCAGCTGGCGGGCGTGTGGGAAGCTCCGGGGCCCGCCCATTCAACCATCTGCCACTGTACGTTCGCACAGTACACAGTACGTGCTAAGATAAGGCTATCTATATACTACCAAGGCAGGTACGGGCTCTGCTAAGGTAGGTGGGGGAGGTACCTACCACTAACCCGGCAGATCTCCGGGCCGCTAAGCTTCAGTGTTCTAGGTAGGGCCCCGCTGTAAGTAAGGTCGTGCCAAGGTCCATGCAACCTGCCTAGTCACTCAGCAGTGGATCTCGAAATAACGACGACATTCCCCGAGACAGCTACAGCTACTTTCCGTACTAATAGCTCGCCAATTGATCACATCTCAAGACTTCGAACATCTTACAATTAGCCAAGATGGTAAGGTCTCCAGATAGGCCCCTTTAACTGCATATACTAACAAGCATTAGGGCGGTGGTGCTCGAGTCCCGTAAGCTAATACGTAGTCGCAATATTTCGCCCGATCCTTCTAACAACTTTCGACGACCTGCAGCTACCCCAAGCACGTCTGGTCGCCGGCCGGTGGCTGGTATGCGCAACCCTCGAACTGGAAGACGAATACCGCCATCTTCACCGGCGTCATCGTTGGCATCACGGCCCTGGCCTGGAAGCTGAGCGCCGAGCGGGAATACAGACACAAGATGCCAGAACAAGGCCGGTTCTTCCCTAGCCGATAGTGCGTTCCAATCTCTCCCGGATCATGCCCGGCAGTATCCCGAGTCGCTGACATTATCGCGCAGTTGGAGTAAGCAGATCAAGCAGTATGAAGCGGAGCAGAAGGCGAGCAAGGGAGAATCATAGACCTGATAGAGACCCAACGCCAGCATTCATCGTTCTGTACATATTATGCAATTGGGAGCGGGATACATCACAAGATCCGTCTTATCTACCAAGATACGGATCGTGAATATGACAGAATCCAGTATCCTTGTTCTAATGACGTACTAAAACATCAGGCCACCATCTGGACAAGTGCTATGTGTACTGTCTCCCCTTCCCGCGACAGCTATCTATACGATCCAGCACATGGACACCTACCGAGTTTATGAGCTCTGGATAGAAGCTGAGAAGCGCTGACGATGTAGCATTTTTCTCTCGTCAAGCTATCCTCCCCTGGAAGGGGCTGATGATGCTTATTCAGTTTATAACTATGATCTCCCGGGTAGCCTGGGCATATCATCCCCTTGCACAATGCGACGATTCCACATCTTATTTATAACACTCCTATGATCAGACGCCCTCAGCTCCTTACACGTCTCCAGCTACGTCAGGAAATATATATATACCTACCTAGAGGGGAAGCTCCCTTAGCTGCAAGTAAGAGACAGGTAGGAAGTTTCAGGGGCAAGGTCGCACTTAACACATTACATACACGGCAATGCAACAGCCTTTGAACACATAGGGGGCGATAAGGATCATGTTAACATAACGTGCTCATCTAACTACAAAATTCCTCGATATCTGCGACTATACTCTACAACTATTAGATGCAAGATGTTGCGCTGACCTGTCTACCTAACCGCGCGGGCCGGTCGTACCCACACCCTCTCTTTAGAACCGGCATCACATTCACTCCCGACTTCCCAAGGCTAAGGATCTTAGGTTAGGACTAGCAAGAGCTCGCTGAGCCTCGCCGCTAGAGATGTGTGGACGATGACTCGTTTGGGCGACGTGCGAATCTATCCTGCATTGGAGAAAACTCCGAAAACAACGGATCCCACTGCGTCCTTTGTATTCGCATCGTCCAGGATCAGCACCGGAGCCTTTGCTGCTGAGTTCGAGGACCCATCGTTTCACCCGCGTTGTTGCCCAGCCGGCGGTGATTTTGCCGACTCGGCCGCTGCCTGTGAAGTTTGAGGCGCCTTATCCAAGGGGTGCCGCACTGCATATTCGGGGACGGCTGGCGCTCTCTCTGCCGATGTAGGCGGGAAGTTCAGGCAACCAGGCGGCTGCCCTCCAGAAGTTAGTGCCTGTACGAGGTGCTGGACCCAGCTCCTGGTAGCCGACGCCTCGGCAGAGAGAACGGCCGGCGCGTCGCCCTGCAGGTAACCTTCGAGGATGTCGGCGGCCTTGGGGAAGACGAGGCGGCGCGTGGACGTGTTTCCGCGCGTCCAGATTCGAACGCCGCCGATGCGCTCTTGCTTTGCCCTGCTTTAATCCCCTACCGCTGCGGATGCGCAGTCATAGATCCGCTCTCTCCTCATGGGATTCATGACCCCGAAAGTCGCGCGGTCCGCGCTCGGCGTGTAAGAGCCATCGATGACGAGTAGCTGGGGCTCGGAATGGGGGGCTTGGGTGCCTGCCATTGCCGTAGCGGATTTCACCTTCGCTAGCCATGTTGATAGTTTTGCCCGTCGAACTGAATTGCTTGAAAGTCAGAGATAGGTCTGCAAGAAATCCATAACTGTCGAACGAGGACGGTTAAAGAGGCTAGCGTATTTTGTTTCACCCGTCCTTCCCGGCTGGCCGCTCTGTCCAGACCGCCCGTACGCTTCCCCTACTCTGCGTACATCGACCATTTCTTTCTCCGTCCTATTCATGGTTACCAATAACCGCGAAGCTACCCCGCATATGCATGTCATGTGTCGAATTCCGGATCAATAACTCTCGAATAGGGGTAAGCTGGGTTAAGCTGCCTACTACTTTCCTCCACTTTCCTGGTCTAGTACCACGATCTTGGAACCAGAAATACGACTCGTCTTCCCCACAAACCAGGGGTGCGGGGAGCGAGCGTAATGCTTAAGCGATATAGATGAGGCTATGGCGCCTAGCTAACCGGGTCCAACTTACTACATAGGTAAACCGCAATCGCGCCAACAAAATGAAGAGAGTCCATCTCGAAGGCGGCGGTTTTTTTCTTGTTGAGTTAGTCATTGCAAAGAGCGCTCTCGTCCACGGTGGCGATTTCATGACACCGGTATCCTATCCTCTTACGCGACAAACTCAAGAAAATGTCGTTGAACGTATCTGTATCCTGACATATCTTCGCCTACACGCCTCACGGGGCCCTCAGCGATCCCCCAAGCCCTTGCCTCGGCGGGCAATGCCCACCTCTTCGTGAATCCTGGTTAAGACCACCCAGCGTTCCTCGCGGCGTTCAGCTCGCAGACGCCCACGGGTCTCCACATCTTCACCTCTCCGACTGAGACGAACACCCTGTCCGCAGCCTCCGGCTTCGCGCAAGTCATGGGGGCACCCGGCGGCCGTCCTCGTCAACGTGGAATGCGGCAGGCAGGGACTGGCCCGGGCGCGATCCTCAACGTGGCGAAGGGCTGCACCCCCGTCATGATCCTCGCCGGCGCGGTCCCGGTGACGGTGTACGGCGAGTTGCACGGGAACCGCAACGAGTACATCCACCGGGCACAGGACGTCCCCGACCAGCGGGCGATCGTGCGGCAGTACAGGCGGTACGAGCATGAAATCCGCAGGCCGCAGAACGCCGCTCAGAGAGTGCCACGTTCCTTGCAGTTTGCGACGAATAGCCTGCGAGGCCCGGCCTACCTCATCGCTAGTAGAGAACGCTTGAGGAGGAATTTGCGCCTCCGGGAAGCGACAGCCGATCTGCGCCTTGTCGGCCTCCACGAAAGCACACGAGCCTAGAGGCTACCAGGCTCTGGACAAAATAATCGGGCCACCCCTTACGGTATTCGGGAGTTATATTATGAGAATTGAATAATCCGTATCCGGCCAACGACGATAAGGTTATTTAACCTGAAAACAAAAAACCCTCGTTATTCGATTTTACCGAATGTAATTTCCGTAGGTGCTTAATATGAAGATATAATGGCGATTAGATACACCTTCGGAGTCAGAGGTGACCCAACGATTGTGCCCAGAGCCTGGCAACTCAGCGGATCATCTGCACCACGACGCGGTCCTATCGCTGATTGGCAGCGGCGCCGGATCACTCGGATGGTGCTCCGGCGCCACGGTCCGCGCATCTCCCGCGCTGCGGTCCGCCGTGGCGCCCACCGGGGACGAGACCTGGCTCTTCGCCGTCCCCAGCTGCGCGTACTTGATCGCAAGGAAGTATGATGCCCCCTTCCTCACGGTCATCTGGAACAACGGCGACTGGAAGAGCCCTCAAGAACGCCTGCCTCGGGTTGCATCCCGAACTAGCTGCTATAACTGAAGGGCGGGGTTCCGCCGGGGAGGGGAAGGGGGGTTCAGCGATAGCCTGATGACCTCGATCGCGCCGTCTCCCGCGCTCGGGAGGGTCCCCAAGGATGCCGGCGATGGGTGGTGGCGCATCGTGAAGGGTGTTGGGGAAGCCCTTGACGCTTGCATGGAGACCGTTAGGGCTGTCTGGGAGAAGCGGCGTCCGTTGATAGAATTAGTAGTGATTGATAGTATTTAGTTATATTCCTCGATTTTCATTACACCTTCCATTACTAGCTTTCATTCTGACGCTTTTCATGGCATGTATAATTACCAGCAAAGGCTTGTAGCCATATGCGATTGGTTAAGGTCGTACGTAGCCTTGTATTGCCCACAAACATCCAAAGTTCATACTAAGTTCAACGCCTCGTCTTGACTATACGTCATACAATGCCCCCCTTTTTTATTCCTTCAAGAAATCTGTTATGATCTCTCGAAACTGATCAAAGCCGTCGATATAGCAAACATGTCCCGCACCTTTGATGACTTTCAAGTCCACGGATGCGTTCGGGTCGCTACTTTTCCTGATCCCATCTTCGATGCCCTGGCGTAGTTCTTTCATAGTCTGCGGCAAATTCGCATCTTTCTCACCAACGAGTAGCAGCGCCCTCTCCACGCCACGGCCAGCATCCTCTAGCAGAGGTCGCAGGTCGAAACTCTTGCTGCGAAGCGCCGCACAGCAGGTCTCGAATCCGTCGATGCTAGTCTCGCTCATGGCCTGTCGCATGCGTGCCGTTTCGGACGGGTTCTCTTCCATCCACCCGCGCCCGAACCATCGCTCCAGGGTCGCCCCGACTGTCGTATCCATATTCCCCGCTTGGCGGGCGGCACTCACCCGCGGCCCGAAGACATCGGCCGTTCCCGCATTGGCGGGCGAGCACGAGATCGTATCGCACGCGACGAGGCGGGAGATAATGTTGGGGTGTCTGGCGGCGAACACGATGCCCGTCGCGGCACCCATGCTGACACCGATCCAGGCATGGAGCTTCGGTATTCCCAGGTGGCGAAGGAGATGGCGCGCATCGTCCGCTAGCGAGTCGAAGGTGGTTGACGACAGATCTTGTGCGACGGAGGAGCCGCCGTGACCGGGTGGATCGTAGCGTAGCACCCGGAAACCCTCCGAAGCCAGTACTGGAACCACATGATCCCAGGACTGGAGAGGGGCACAAAGAGAGTTGGAAAGGATGACGGTTGGGCCGTCGGCTGATGATGATGATGATGCTGTAATTGCGTATCTCATAACACGCCCGGACGGGAGCGTGAATAATGCCGTCTTGGCCGACATGATAGCTTCACTGCGAACGATGCCAATATTACACTGCTTCTTTGATACAGCGAAGTGTTAGGGAACAGGAAAGGTACGATATACGATGAGGGGAATGTCACGCTCAGCTTGAACCTTGGTAATACCTACCTACCCAGGCCGTCATGCAAGCAGATAGCGTCACTATGAAGCAAGCAAAGTTAAGTGGCGCGCCCCTCCAAACTCCAAATGTGCCGCAAGATCTCCACCTCTGTCCGTGTTGCAAGCATTCACCTAGCCCACTTTCCCCATTTCCCCATATTCCATCCCCAAATTCTTTGTGAGGTTTACATTAGAGATAGCGGGGCTGGGACATGCTTCCTCAACCTTGGGCGGACCAGCTGTCATAGTGTCTGTAGCCAAAACACGCAATCCGCAGCCCCTTAAAGGTGTCCAAATCGGCCCCTGCGGAGTCGGGAGGAGTCAACGCTCCGATGTTTCCCTTTATGAGAGTGGAGGTCGCAGTGCGCTCAGACTACGGGATTTCCCCTAGCAGTATTGCATCAGCAGCCGAAGCCAAGCGTCGGGCCGGTTGCGTGCCAGAAAAGCAACGGAGGCGAGGTGGTCGGAGTTGCGAACTCTTCCGCAAGGTGACACATAACAGCGTCTGAGACAGGAGTGCAATTATACAAATCAACGGCTATCGGAAAAGTTTCAAATGCTCCGACTGCGGACGGTCCTTCCCGGTATTTGGCTTGCCAAACTCGGGGGCTCTCATGCTCCTATACCATACCCCGGAAGACATGTTAATATGGGGACCTGGGGAACCTGAGCGACCGGTATGTTCGAGATAAGCCCAGGCAAAGAGTCTTGTCGTTGGGTTATATACGACTTTGAGCCCCCCGGTGCTACAACGCAGAACGGGGAGGTATTCAAGGCAGACCTAGTCGTCGGCGTGGACGGCATCAACTCTAGCGCGCGGCTTCTGCTGACCGGTCAACCGGACGTCCCGCGTGACACCCGCGGTGTCGCATATCGCATCCTCATCCCCAGGAAGAAGCTGCTGGCGGATCCGGAGCTCGCGGACCCCGATCACCGACACATGCACGACGTCGTGACGCGGGCTGGACAAGCACCTTGTCGGCTACGCGATCCGGAACGGGGGGCTTTACCACGGGGTGGTCTGCGCGACCTCGTACAAGACGCGGGCGAGGTCCGGGTGATCAAGGGCGACAACCGGGAGCTGTGCAACCGCCTCGGGAAGTGGGGGCGGCACGTGCAGAAGCTCTGTGCGCTGACCGGCGGCTTCATGAAGTGGCGGCTCTGCGACCTGCCCAACCTCATGTGCTGGGCGCACCCCTTGGGCAAGGCCGTCCTGCTCGATGACAGCTGCCACCCGATGCGGCCGTACATGGCGCAGGGGCGCCGCGCAAGTCGTTCAAGGACGCCGCGACGCTGCGGCAGTGCCTCGCCCTCGACCTCGATCCATGCGACGCCCTCAAGTGCTACGAGGAGATTCGCATGCAGCACGCGAGCCTTATCCAGGCCAGGCCCGCGAGCACCAGTACATCCTGCACATCGAGGACAACGAGGAGCAGAGGGCCGGATACAAGCGGCTGCGGGCCAACGCCTCCGAAACCAAATCTTCCGGGACTATGATGAGCGCCGGAAGTAGCTCTTCAGTCACGATGCTGAGGTCATTGTTGTGGAGGGTGCGAATTGGCAGATGGCTGCGCGGAGCGGCGGTGGCAATGCTCACTAAGGCAAGGTTTAAGGCTGAGAAATAGCATTAGATATAGGTACTTACCAGTATAGCTAGGTATGTATACATTACCTTCGCATGCTCAGACCGCAATATACATCAAGTATTTACGAATAGGTGAGCATCAAATTCACTTGCACGATTTAGGGCCAGTTACCGTACTATGTAGTTCGTAGAAACAGGATATCGGATACAAGGGTAAGCGGTGATGCATGGGACGCAGCTGAAAGAGACGTCCCTCGCATTTGACAGTTGCTCAAAACAGCCACCGTCAGTATTTATTGGGCGCCGTGGGAGATTACTAATATTGTTGTGGTCGGATCAGCTACAACTGTCCATACCTCTCTCTCACTAGAGAGTGACCGACCATCCGAATAGTTCCTCCATGGGGATTAGTCGCCAATGTGTAGAAACTCCAAATTCAGCAACCCGCCAAGTTTCATTGCCCCAAAAGAGGTCTGACTCTCTTGCCTGGACTGAAAAAGAGACATCTGATGTTGTGTCATCAGCTCTAACGAGGGTGACCTCGTAAATACTTGCGTGAATGTCGCATTTCTCGGAGGTATATAAGCTGCCTCGATTAGTCTCTCGGCTCCCCCATATTTAAGCAATTTTAACGTGCATCACCCGCCTTGCCTTTTTCTGATAAGATTCGGGCCTAATGCGTGTTTATGTCAAGGGATCCCTGCGAGGTTGAGGAGAGTGCTGACGGGGATTTTCTTAGTTCAGGTACGAAAGCGGATATTGGCTGTTTCTCAATTCTTCATTTCAATGCTCTGGCATTTCGTTTGCAGTGAATCGAACGTGAAACAATCTTTGATTGATTAATCGCCCATTGTCTGCCATTGCCCTGAGGTCTAAATAGCACAGACTGCCCATCGAGGTGTGGAAAATATGCACAGTACTTCGCAAAGATTAGTCTTGCACAACGTGACTTCTTTTCTATATGCTTGGACCTGAAGCATCTTAGGGATTTACACGTATAAGAAGGCACGGAGATAAGACGTGCTAGGAGACGGGAGGTTTTGAGGAATCAATCCCCCGTAACCAGTAGTCCCCGAGAGTGAGAGACGGCAGAAATCCAGACTCCATCGAGTTGCAGCTCTCAGACGGAAAGAGAGCTATGCGATGCGATGCGATGCGGTTTGATGCCGGGTTGAAAAGGTACATACATATGGCGCTAAGCTTGGCGGCGCCGCTGGCGCCACGAATGGAAGCGCCCCTGGCAGGCCCTAGAAGGAGAAAATCTTGAAGTCAATTGCAGGTGCACGTGGCCTTGGCATCCATAATTGGTATCTGTGCGGGTCCCTCCTCTCATGTTACAGTCCTCTGTGTGGGTGAGGGTTCACTTTCACCTTCTTCTCATCTCAACCTCATTTGCTTGCTTGCCAGTCAGGTCTGAAGTTCCGCGACGTTCCCATCGCCGTGACCCAAGTTAATGTTTTATTTTTTTTAGACATTGATTACATTCCTTTCCTGCATTGATATTTTTTATTCACTCGTTACCAGTATACTACTATTCTAGTTCAGACAGTCGTTTAACAAGCCGGCTTTGCGTAGCAATCGATTCCTGTGGGCCTATAATCTCTAGTATTCCGTATCGCGCGCCTACCGTACCTAGATGCAGACGCATACTCATCTCACCACAAGACGCACGCCCAGCCATCCACATTCCCGCTTCCTGGCTTGCGTCCAGCCAGCATCCTGCATCTGAAGGCCACCACATAGACGGAAGGAGCCACTTGGCAAAACCCAGCTTAGAATCTATTGCCCCATGGGAATCTTCGCGTGTGATTAGTGCCATCCGCCTTCCCTCAAGTCACTGACGCATCCTGCCTTTCCAGCTGTAAACACTCGTTTGTCAATACACACAGGGGGACTTGGCGACCAACCTCATTCCTCGAAGTTGTTTTCCTGACAACTTCACAACAAATCACGATTCCACCGCCCCTTTTATGGGCGGAATTAAGTCAGTTTCTTTTTAGTTACGACTCGATATTCATCAGACCGACCTCGCAACAGTTAATTAAAAGCAACGCGGCCTCTCTTCTACCCTGGCAGCAGCTCACCCAAATATCGTCGACCATAGTAGGAATTGGGGTGACGTCGCCTAGACAGCAATTTCATCCGATCCGTTATAACCCCCTAAGCACGAGTCAATTGGATAGCATGCGGTATTGAGCAATGATAGGACCAGAACGCCATGGTTCCGCAGTGCGAATGACGACTTCCGACTTATGCAGCACGACGGGTCGGTCTCTCGCGGCACACTCTGGAATACCCCAGAGAACCGAACAGTGCACTACGATGCTTTCCCTTTCGAGGCCTAGGACGAAAGGTGATCGCGCCAGCTGGACCATGCGCACTGCTTTACTCTCGATTCTTTCAACAGCACCAGTTGCGATAGCCCAGGGTGACTGTATCTCGTTATCTGGCTCTACCGCTTGTCCGGCCTTTTCATCAGCCTCCATATCTCCATCTGGCCGCGCTTCCGCATTTTAGTGAGTTCCAACCTGCTTACTCATCCTAGGAACTCGTGCGTCTTAGGGGGCTAAGGGGCGCCCGTATCCGAACCTGTGAATTACTGACGGTTTCTTCCAGCCCGTTCCTCCAGTTCGTGTCGGACACAGCTTCCTTTGACGAGCAGGTAGAGCAGTATGTCCGAACGAGTTATGTCCAACTCAAGTAAGTGTAACGGCTATCGGTTATGCGGCGTTTCAACCTAATACCAGTCTAGGTATCAAACCCTGCTCGGCTGTAGAAATGTCGATCTAGTCAACACGACTCAGTACTACGCACGTTTCACAACGTCAGTCATCTGTAACGCCATCGTTCAGAACTCCGATAGAGAGTGCGGCTTGACTGAAGATGCCGCGCGGCCTCTCTGTGCCGACTCTTGCACGCAGTTTGCTCAAAGTGAAGCTTACATCGCGGCCGACAACCAACTTTGCGCAAACCCAAACGAGGATAGTGTGGAGTCCCAGATCAGAGCGGATTTCCAGGATTGCGTTGTGCCGGCAAAATCACTGTCTAGTGTTGAGTGTATCCAGGCAATTGACAACGAATCGACGAACTGCGGATACGGCTCTAGCCTTGTAGGGCTCTGCTCATATTGCGCCTCTGGCGGTATCAATTCTACGGACACTTGCTGCTACAACTCCGACGCCGAGACAAGATGTGTCGACGTGGTTTTGCCAACAATCATACCCAGTGTGACGCTCAGCACGCCACTGCCTACCTCCACCAGCACGAGCACACCCACTCCGCAAAACCAGAACGATAGTCTCTCCGGCGGTGCGATAGCTGGTATCGTCATTGGATCACTCGCGGGACTAGCTCTTTTGATTTTCCTGCTTTTCTTATGCATTAGAATTGCACGGAGGCGACGCGGCAGCGGCAGCAGCCAGAAGGGCAGTGTCTTTAATCGGCCGTCGCCTTCTAGGAAAGGGCCTCAGGTGACTAAGATTCCCGGCGGCGCACCACCCCAGACTTACGAAATACACCCCGGCGGCAGGATAGCACGCATGTCGGCTTTAGAGGGGCATTCGGCAGATGCAAGCCCGAAACACGGAGAGTCAAGGCATGGTGGCTCGGCGGGAACTGAGGCTGGTGGATATGCGACGAGTAGGAGGAGAGGCGACACACGTGACACGTCCTCCGATGACTATGGAGAAAGCCCCCACTTGGACACCCGTGCCGGCGTCCTGCGGGCACCACGGACGACCCGTAGAAACGGTTCACTATCGAGCGGCTCGGTCCTCGCGGGAGAAGACCCCCAGTCTCCGAGCAGCGGTGGAGGAATGTCATCACCTCCCGGCGTAGCTAGTCAACAATCGGAACAACTGCCTTTCTTTAAGGACTACTATTCGCAGGACGATATCCACCCCGGTGATAGGGTTGCGGTTCTTTGGGCTTACCAGCCGCGCGCCGCTGACGAGTTTGCGTTAGAACGGGGTGATATGCTGAAGGTGGTAGGCATTTGGGATGATGGTTGGGCAACCGGAACCATGATGGATGAAAGGGCGGACGAGTGGGAAGCACGGCGGCAAGCACAGCGCGACAGCGGCGTCTCGAACACGTCGGGACGCGGGCGTGACATCTCACCTCCTGCTAGCGGGGAGATCAAGGCGTTCCCCCTGGTGTGCGTTTGCTTACCTGAACATTGGAAAAAGACAATCGATGGGGACGGCTCCACGGAGACGGGGTCTAGTGCCCACCACGGCCCTTGATCTTGATGACCATATCTCGGAATTCACTCTCCCGCGGGTAACAATCCGCACAAATATTCTGCTCGCGTTGGCCGGGTGTTCTGGACTTGGATCCACCACAGTTTTTTTTGACTCTCGCCACCGCTTATCCCGTCGGCCTCGTAGCCACCGAACGTCTCTTGATCCGTTGTCCGCGATGCCGAAGCTGTCGCCACCCCGGATGGCCAACAATGCATAAACCTTTTGCGCATATACACGACTGTTTGCATTTTTACAGCAGTATGCCCGCTGCCTTGAACCCCATAGATGTGAATAATCTCTTTTGGACGACCGAGCGAGGCCTGGGATGACGACGTTTGGTCATAAGATGTTCTGGTGCCTGCTGCGGTAGTGTTCTCCAGGATCTTTTTTGGACCCTTGAACGAAACGAAGAGACGCAAGATATCTAATTTACGACGACATGCATTGTGCCCTCCCCTTTTATTTCGAGTTATTATTTTATATACCCGGCTTGCGAGGAGATTTTTCAAAGGGGTGGATGCTTTCGGGGAGGGCCGTCGCGACCTAATTCGATTCTGCTTAAAGGAGAGACGGATAGGAAGGGGAAAGGGCATGTATCGTGCACGAGGTGCATACCTACTGAGGAGGAACCCCCTAGAAGGTTTAGAGACTCGGATATATCTACCGCACAAGAGCCTCGGATCGGCCCCGCTTTACATAGATAGCAGAGATGTCCCCTAATTCACCGTCAGTACTTTCGAGCTCTGACGGGTACATCTCATATGGCTACCTAGTTAGACGCAACGAAAAGCGCTTATTCCCCAAGATGCGTTCAGTTCGTGATGGGTGCAAATGAAGCTGCAGATTGCTAAGTAAGAATGATTAACTGCTTTGCGGCATCAGCCTAGACATATATTCGTCGCCTTGAATGTTCCAACCAGATGCGGATGGTTTCCGTAAACTTGAGGTGCTCAGGTGAGCGTGTAGCGTGATTAGAAGCTCGGCTCGGCGTGTATAAGCTCAGAATCCCGACTACCAACAGCTTGGAGGTACCCACCAGCAAGCATTCTATTGCTGCCTTCCAGCGTTTTGACGTAGTTTACTTCCTTCTTTACCATGCAATAATTCGACCTTGGCGCAACGACTTGTCGCATAGGCATCCCCATATTCAGGACTCGCATGAGGTGTCGTCGTAACCCTTGTACCATGCGCCGAAGATGATCGATACGTCCCCGGCAGAATCATCGCTCCAGGTCGAGGTAACAAGATGGGCAACTCCTGGTCGCTCGCTTCGCCATCCGCCGGCTCTGCTGGCATCGACGTTCCCGAGCTCGCCGATATAGTGCACGAGAGGTCGCTCGGCAGCGGCAGGTTTATGAAAAGCATACGCGCGAGGCATCACGATGGGGTCGTTCTCGCAAAGGTCACCGTCAAACCGTCCCAGGATACTTCGCTACAGGAGTACCGCGACAAGATATTGCGTATGTGAGAGCGCCCCTACCGTTTCCTAATGTCTTGGATGTGATTCCGGTTTAGACGCTAATTTCCGCGTGAAGAGGAAAGGGATAAGCTAAGAGACGTCCCGAACGCCTTGGGGTTCGAGCGCGCTTTCGAGAACGGCCTCAACGGGTTCCTCGTCCGACAGTATCTCTACAGCTCCCTGTACGACCGCTTATCGACGCGACCTTTCCTAGAGGATATAGAAAAGAGGTGGCTAGCATTTCAGCTTCTCTGCGCGCTGCGCGACAGTCATGCGCGCGATGTCTACCATGGTGATATCAAGACCGAGAACTTGATGGTGACGTCTTGGAACTGGCTTTACCTTACCGACTTTACGGGGCCTTTCAAGCCTAAGCAGCTCAACGAGGCGAACCCCGCCAACTTCTCCTACTATTTCGACCAGTCCGGCCGGCGGACTTGTTACATTGCGCCGGAAAGATTCGTCCCCAAAGATGATCTAGTAAACGATGGGTTTGTGGGCAAGCTTACCTGGTCGATGGACGTCTTCAGCGCCGGCTGCGTCATCGCCGAGATGTTCCTAGAGACGCCAATATTCAGTCTCAGTCAGCTGTTTAAGTACCGTCGCGGCGAGTTTGACCCCGTCATCTCACATCTTAGTAGGATTCCGGACCAGGGTCTGCGAGAGATGCTGTCGAGTATGATCGACCTGGATCCCGAGAAACGGTATTCCGCCGAGCAATACTTAGACTTCTACAAGGGCAAGGTCTTCCCGGAATACTTCTATAACTTCTTACATCAGTACATGGAACTCATCACGGACCCTAGCAGCGGTAGAGCCCCCATCTCGGGAGCATTCAAGAACCTGGGTGAAGCCGATGAGCGAATAGACCGCGTCTATTATGACTTCGATAAGATATCGTATTTTCTGGGATATCAGGAGAACAAGACCTCCTCTCAGGTGGCACGCTTCATGCCGAGGCTCGGTCTTGGCATGTTTCCCGTTCGATTAAACATACCCAACAACGAGCGATTTGTTTCCACCGGGCCACAGCCAACAAACGATGACGGCTCGCTGATCTTTCTTACCCTGGTAGCCGGATCACTCAGAAACACCGCGAGGGCCGCTTCCAAGATAAGGGCCTGCGACGTCCTCTTAGCTTTTGCGGAGAGGTTAACGGACGAGGCGAAGCTCGACCGAGTTCTCCCCTATCTGATGGCCCTCTTGAATGATGACGTCGACCTCGTTGCAATCTCCGCCCTGCGGACCGTTACCCAGCTTCTGGCCTTGGTCAGGGTCATCACCCCTGTCAACGCGCACGTATTCCCCGAGTATATTATGCCTAGGATGCAGGTCTTTCTGTCTGGAGCTTCCAGACAGCCCATAATGGGCAAAGACCGCCGAGAACCAAGCCCATTGGTCCGGGCGACGTACGCCTCTTGCCTAGGAAGCCTAGCGACCACGGCATCCAGGTTTCTGGAGCTGACAGCCATAATGCGAGCGGAGGGGACGATTAGTACCGTTGACCCGGAGCTGGAAGCCGGGAGCGAGTCGGGTGCCGCATACGACGGCTTGTTCGACGACGCGCATGGGGAACTCGTGGATCTTTTCGAGGCCCATGCAAAGACCCTAGTCGAGGATCCCGATGCTTCCGTCCGACGTGCGTTTCTGGGCTCTGTTCCGGAACTTTGCATGTTCTTTGGCAGCGCCGAGTCAAACGACATCATCCTCACACATCTAAATACCTATCTCAACGATCGTGATTGGATGCTGAAGTGCGCCTTCTTCGACACCATCGTGGGAATCGCCGCATTCCTCGGTAGTACCAGCTTAGAAGAGTTCAGCCTCCCGTTGATGGTGCAAGCCGTTACGGATCCCGAAGAGCATGTCGTGCAAGCAGCGTTGCATTCGTTAGCCGAGTTAGCAAACCTCGGTCTAATATCCAAGGCCAAGACGTGGGAGTTGGTGGACGTTGTCGGGCGCTTCACCATGCACCCGAACATCTGGATCAGGGAATCTGCGGCCGAGTATCTAGCAAGTGCTGCGAAGTTGCTTTCGCCTGCGGATATTAGGTGTATCATTCTGCCTCTCGTCAGGCCGTTCTTGAAACCGGGAATTATTCCGGATTTTTCGGAGCTCGCACTTCTAGATGCGCTGAAGAAGCCTCTCTCCAGGACTGTGTTCGATCTGGCGTTATCGTGGACCCAAAAATCCAACAGAGGTCTGTTCTGGAAGGCAGTAAAGCAACAGAAGCAATCGACATTCACCATTGCTTCTACGGCACTTGCAATTAGGTCGTCCCGAGAGACGCAACCACAGACCCTCAACAAGGTGGCGCGAAATGACGAGGACGAACAGTGGCTTACGCGGTTACGGAACATGGGCATGGTGCCGGAAGACGAGTTCAAATTGCTTGCCTTGAGAGAGTTCATCTGGCGGCTGGGCCAGATGAAGAGCCGCGACTTGATCTCTCAGGATATCTCTACGACCCCCTTGAATACCATTATACCTCTGAGAAACTTGAACGTTAAAATGCAGACAATAATGTTCGATGAGACGGCCACTCTCGATGAGCCGACATGGCAACAGCAAGAGGCTCATGCTCCTGACAAGGGGCCGTATACTATAGCAGATGCTTTGCTCGATGCATCTATGACAATCGACGAGCCCGTCGGCAGGAGACGACGGGCCGCCATCAACAACCATCGTTCCCGTCTGAGCGGTCACAGTGGAGCGGTGTCGCCAAGAACAAGAGATAACATGGCCCTATCACCTACGCAAACGCAGCCGTCTTCACCTATACGCAGCCCTGGAGGCCTTGAAGGGTCAGGGAGGGCATCGTCGGTAACAAGAGGGCGCGGTTCTCAGGATGATGACGCTGCTTCAGTCTCGGATGCGCCTTACTCGTCGAGAAGAGCGATTCGGCACCAGTCGAGTGCACTTGAGTTAATGAATCGGAAGGACAGTGGTAGATCTGCCGCAGAGACGGGCACGACCGAGACGAACGCGTTCGGCCAGGTTGGGGGCCCATTCACGCAGAACATGCCGCCAAGAATATCAATTCCGGAAAACATCGCTGAAATTGGCAAGGTGGGCAACAGGCTACGGGCTACCCATACCTACGAAGGCAACGATCCTAGTATTCTCAAGATGTTAGATAACATGTACGTCGATAACTACCCACACGACGTAGCTGAGTTCGGCCCACTCGTGCAGCCCGTGACCCGACGGAAAGTTATCAGAGGGGCCGCAGGCAATCTGAGTGACGAGGCTTGGAAACCGGCGGGCAGGCTCGTTGCTACTTTCTCGGAACACACCGGCCCCATCAACCGCGTCATCCCGTCTCCTGATCACCAGTTCTTCATCACCGGCGGAGATGACGGATGTGTCAAGGTTTGGGATTCGGCGCGGCTGGAGCGTAACGTGACACACCGTGCTCGCCAGACGCACAGACACGCGTCGGGCGCCCGGGTCGTCGCGCTCTGCTTCATCGAGAACACGCACACCTTCATCAGCTGTGCTACCGACGGCCGCGTCCATGTCGTCAAGGTCGACACGGCGACGACGGTCAACAACTCGACGAAGTACATCCGGCTGCGGCTGCTGCGCGAGTACCAGCTGCCGGCGGGCGAGCACGCCGTGTGGTGCGAGCACTTCAAGCAGGACCTCAGTTCGGTGCTGGTCCTCGCCACGAACCTGTCCCGCGTCCTCAGCATCGACCTGCGCACCATGACGCTGCTCTACGCGCTCGAGAACCCCGTCCACCACGGCGCCCCGACCTGTTTTGTCATCGACCGCCGCCGCAACTGGCTCCTCCTCGGCACCAGCCACGGCGTCCTCGACCTGTGGGACCTGCGGTTCAGGATGCGCCTCAAGGCCTGGGGCCTGCCGAATGGCAACGGCAACGGCGGCGGCAGTAGACCGGAGCCCGTGTATCGCCTCGCCCTGCACCCCACCAAGGGCCGCGGCAAGTGGGTCTGCGTCGCGGGCGGCACGGGCCGCGGCGAGGTCACCGTCTGGGACCTCGAGAAGACGCAGTGCCGCGAGGTGTACCGGTGCAACTGTCCGTCGTCGTCCTCCTCCTCCTCGTCCAACCCGTTGAAGGATATGCCCAAGGAGTACAAGGCCTGGGACGTGGACGAGGACAAGCCCGAGGGCATGCTCAGACGGTTCGCGACCAGTATCGAGCTGCAGTCCCACCAAGAATCCTCCTCCTCGTCTCCAGCCACCGCCGCGGCCACCAGCAGCGCCGACCGCGGCGTCAGGGCCATGGTGGTCGGCGCCGGCGCCATGGAGGACCAGCGCGACGTGCGCTACGGGTTCATCCTCACGGGCGGCTCTGACAAGAAGCTCCGCTTCTGGGACGTGATCCGCGTCGAGAACTCGAGCGTCTTCAGCGGCCTGCTCACCACGGCGTCGCCGCATCATCAGCAGCAGTCGTCCGCCGGCCCCCCGGACGACGGTAGCGGCGCGAAGGGCCCCGCGTTCGTCTCGACGGCGCTCCCGAACCAGCCGGGCCTCGTGCTCAACCTCGAGCGCTGGCCGAAGAGCAGCGGCGGCGGCGGCGGCAAGGGCGGCGGCTCGGCGAAGGAGAAGCCGCCCAGGCACACCGTCATCTCGGCCGAGCAGGCGGCGCTGCTGCGGAGCCACCTCGACGCCGTGCTCGACGTCGCCGTCCTCGAGCTGCCGTACACCATGACGGTCAGCGTCGACCGGTCGGGCGTCATTTTCGTCTTTCAGTGATCGCGTCAGCGGGTAGTCGGTTGATTAGTAGACGGGCGAGCGTACGGAGTGGTGTCGAAATACCGACCGAGCGAATTGCGCGTTTAGTTGGCCGGGTACAGACAGTAGTAGTGCAATGGCGTTTGGGAGGATTTTAGATGGGTATTCTTATCTACTTACTGTACGTATGTAGCGCTAATTCTTCGAACATGGATGAATGGGCGGTTGTTTGTTTATTTAGGGTGTGTTCGGTGTGGTGTTCGTTGTCGAATACTAGGGATGAGAGAGAGGGTAGCAGCGACTCTCTGCCCGTTCTCACGGGATGGGCATGATAATTATTTCTACAACCTTGAGAGGCAGACCTCCTTCTTGTGGCCTGCTTGGCGACATGGAAACTACACTTCCTACTTGCATCTATTTGTTCTTTGTCTATAAGTGAAGGTACTAACGAGGCCGACCCGTCTGCCGTTCGAATTCCCAAGGAAAAAGCGCACGATAAGAACCGCTGTGAAGGCGACGTGGTCTTCCAGAGTAAACGCAGAAGCAGGACGGATGTTCTTCCAAATGAGGCCTGGGGCCTCCTTCTATGATTGATCTTCCCGGCTAAGTTATTTCATACTGGTACATTAAATACGGAGAGAGCAGCAGTTTACAAAAAATTATTACAAGCGACGAGCACGCACTCGTGCCTCCCGGTATTCCGAGATTGCTCGCTCTCTTTCCTAAACGCCGAAACCGAACGCGTCCCTTTGACCGGGATCGCGAATGCATTTGTTGTCTTTTCAGCGTTGCGTCCTTACACGCCGCACCCGGCCTCCTTCTGCGCAAGACTCCCTTTTTCTTTCTCCCGAACCGCGGGCTCTTCTCTAGGCGGCGCCAAAGTCTTGCGCCTTGCTGGACACGAGGAGGCCGATGATCAGACCGAAAAGACCGAGGACTGAACTGAAGATTTCGATGACGAGGATCTTGACGAAGCTATAAGGAGGGTTTAAATAGTTAGCGTATTTAGTGAGCGAGGCAAGGGCGTCGTGACCACGCATGGAGATCAGAAACAAGAACAAGGAAAGGCAAACGCGAAAACATACAGGGACGCGTCGGCGGCGTCGGCGAGGGCGGCGCCGCTGCCGTTGATGCCGACGGCGACGCCGCAGACGAGGTTGCAGGCGCCGACGGTGAGCCCGGCCCAGAAGAGCGCGAAGCCCGTGTAGTAGCTGTTGGGGGAGTAGAGCTCGGCGTCGCTCACGTAGCCGACCTTGGCCGAGAAGACGATGGCCATGATGACGCCGTAGATGGCCACGACCTCGCAGAAGATGATGGAGATGAGGTTCTTGGTCCGGATCCGCGGTGCCTTGACGCCTGCGCCCAGGATCGACGAGCCCGTGATGAAGATGCCCCTGCGGTTTTTTTCGTCGTCGCGTCAGTCAGTCAGTCAGTCAGTCCGTCATGTTAGGTGGTTGATGATTATGCGGCGCAGCCCGAGAACCGCGGTCGGGAAGGGGAAAGACGGGGGGGGGGGGGGGGGTTGGGGCTAGATGTACCATGCTGCTCCTACTACCGAGAGGCCGATGCAGAGCGAGATGCCCATATCCGCCCACGCGTACGGCGATATCGATTCGAGGAAGGCTCCGACCTGTTGAACGGTGAGACGACACTGAGGCGGGAATATAGTTCGGCTTCGGGACGTACGTTGAACCTCTCGCCACTGCCGGTGAAGAGCATGTCTGCGAACTGTCAGCTACTGTGCAACACAGTCGCATCCATTCATTCGTCCCCCCCCCCATAGGTCCAAGGCAAGACACGTACAAGCTCCGACGATGGTGAGGAGAGTCGATAGGCTCCCCAAGCCATATGTTAACCCGCCCATCTTGATAGAGTTCCCTGTGTGATGTCGCTAGCTGTTTGTTCTTCGATGGGATGCGATAGGGAGGCAGGGAGGCAGGGAGGGAGTTTCGGTTGCTCGTCGAATGGCTGGCTTCTTGGGCTTGGAATCAGCTCAACCGCTTGCTGCAGAACGGAGCTACGCTAGATTCAGTACGGATATGGCGACGTCGAAGGTTCACTCAGTCCTAGTCGGCTGCTAAGTTGCCAGGCAGAGCTCCCTACCTTGGCTTGTACTATGTATGGTAAGTCGGCGCCACGCTTGAATGTCGGCAATGGCACCTTACATAAGCAAGATAATCGGCCCGGAGAATTGGAACCTCCGGAGGCCGCTGCTTGTACCTATGTACACAGATACCTAGGTACTTCCCAATGACCCCCTCCTTGAGTCACTGGGGTCGGTGCTGGAATCAATCAATGGCGGGGCAATTCTCAGTGGGGTTCAGCTTTACCAAAAAATTACATGTCCATTAATTGACGTTTTCTGACCCCTCCAGAGGCTCAACGACGAGGAACCATCACAGCATATACAACCATACACACACACACACACATTTACACTTACACTCCCCGATAGCGGGACGGAAGCACCAGCCAAACTGTCACTCTACCGCTCGCTGCGCCCTCTCTCACGAGGCCTGCTGAACAACACCATCCACCGCACCGTCATCACCACCACCGCCGCCGCCGCCACCAGCAGCAAGATGGCGTCGGCTCTGGAGGCGCAGAAGCTCTCGCCGGCCGAGGAGGCCGAGGTGCAGCAGTGGCTGGCGACGTCGGAGCGGCTGCGGAGCAGCTCTCCCCCGTCGTCGGACATCCTCGACAGGCTGAACGCGCACCTGGCGTCGCGGACGACGCTGCTGGGCACGAAGCCGTCGCGGGCCGACGTGGCCGTGTACGAGGCGCTGGCGCCGGCGGTGCGGGGGTGGGCGGCGGAGCAGCGCACGGGGCGGGACGGGGGCCGGCCGCACGTCGTGCGCCACCTCGACTTCGTGCAGAACAGCCCGGCCGTGTTCGGCCTGCGCGTCGGCGACGCCGACAAGATCGCAGTCGACCCCGAGGAGGTGCTCTACGTCCAGCCGCCGGCGGACGCCAAGGCCGAGAAGAAGAAGGCGAAGGAGAAGGAGGCCGCCGCCTCCGCCGCCGCCGCCGGGGGTGCCGCCGCGACCGTGGCCGACCGCACCAGGGCCGCCGCCGAGACCGTCAAGGACGCCGCCGCGGACGCGAAGGACAAGGTGGCCGCAGCCGTGGGGGCGGCAGCAGCCGGCGGCGAGGCGAAGCCGAAGAAGAAGAAGAAGGAGAAGGCGCCGAAGCAACCCAAGGCTCCGGCGGCGCCCGCGTCGCCCCCCTCGCCGCGCCTGATCGACCTGCGCGTGGGCCACATCCTGAAGGCGATCAAGCACCCGGAGGCCGACAGCCTGTACGTGTCGACGATCGACATGGGCGACAAGCCGGGCGCCGACGACACGGAGGAGTACGAGGGCCGGACGTGCCGGACCGTGTGCTCGGGCCTCAACGGGCTCGTGCCGCTCGAGGAGATGCAGGGCCGGAAGGTCGTCGTCGTCGCCAACCTCAAGCCCGTCAAGATGCGCGGCATCAAGTCGTGCGCCATGGTGCTCGCCGCGTCGCAGCGCCTCGCCGAGGGCGAAGCCGACGATCACAAGGGCCCCGTCGAGCTCGTGGCCCCGCCCGCCGCCGCCCAGCCCGGCGAGCGTGTCTGCTTCGAGGGCTGGTGGGGCGAGCCCGAGGGCCTCCTCAACCCCAAGAAGAAGATCTGGGAGACCTTCCAGCCGGGCTTCACTACCACCGACAACCTGGAGGTCGCCTTCGACGGACGGGTCGTCAAGGAGGCGGGCAAGGAGGAGCTGGGCAAGCTGGTCACGGCCAGCGGTGGCGTGTGTACGGTCAAGAGCTTGAAGGGGGCTACTGTACGATAACGGAATGATCATATTCACCCCCGTATACGAGGCTAGGCGGAGGTCACAAAAAAAAAGAGTATAACGAGTTAAACGAGACGTAATAGGAATCTCAGTGAACGACATCATTATTTGGAGCTGGCTACAAGCATCGCTCTCCTTTCTCTCCGCTCGAGAGACCCTTTCCCCCGTGCGTGTGTGAGCATCAGCAAATTACCAGCCACTACCGCTTTCCCCGTGACAACCGTCCACCGGCCAGTCCGGCGCTGGTTAGTCCTGGTACGGGTACGTCGGCGTGATTATCGTCTCGGCGGTAATGGTAGGCACGCCGGGGCAACCCGTCGTGTACGTGATCCACTGCGTTGGGATATGGCAAGGGTCGCATGTTGCGCACGTTCCGCTCGACACAGTAGTCGTCGGCGTCGTCGGGCAGCAGTCCGTCGAGCACGGTACCGTCGTGCTCGACACCTTGATGTACAACGGGCACACCTGGTCGGTTGCCGGCGGGGGGCAAGAGAGCGTAGGGCAAGTGACTATGAGTGAGTTAGTTTTCTTTCTTTCATCTCTTTCATTTCTCCTTTTTTTTTTCCTCTTGGGGGCAAGTGACAGAAGGTGCTCATCGTGGGAATGGTGGCT
Organism: Monosporascus cannonballus; assembly: GCA_004154925.1. Taxonomy (NCBI): domain Eukaryota; kingdom Fungi; phylum Ascomycota; class Sordariomycetes; order Xylariales; genus Monosporascus; species Monosporascus cannonballus. The sequence continues at coordinate 46,916 of QJNS01000025.1, forward strand.
AGCAGGTGAAGGTGAGGAGACGCCGTAGAAGGAAAAAGGGGGATGTGGGGTGGACGAATGGATGCAGAGGGACGTAGTGAGTCTGGCAGAATATCGACTGTGCAAGAGAAAAGAGACGGGAAGAGAAAAGAGGAGGAGGAAAGGCTCACCGGCCGGAGCAGTCACGGTGTGCGTGTGGCACAAGTGAATCCCGGTCCACGCCGTCAAGTGCGCCGTGTCGATGTACGTGGTGGTGCAGGTCGTCGGCACCGGCTCGGGCCTCAGTGGGTCCACGGCCGCCGAGGTGGCAGAAGGGGTGACGACTGCGCCTGCAGGCACCGCGTTGCTGGGTGGCGGGGACCTCGTTAGCTAAATGGCTTCTGCTAGCGGGGGAGAGGCGTGGAGAAAATGCTACTCACGTGGTCGCCAGCAGTCCGGCGGTGGCTGCGAGGAAGACGATGTACGGGGAGAACATCATGTTGATGAGGTGTTTAGGTAGGTCGGTATGTTGGTAGATGGGTAGATGGGTAAGGCTATGTATGTAAGTAGTGAGTGTTATCTTCGGACTGAGAAACTGCTGGTGACTCGCAAGCGGGGTGCGCTGAGTTCTACCGAGTTTCCCGAAATCGAGATGTATGCAGTGGATGAGTAGGAGGAAGGAGATTTGAGTGGCAGAGTTGGGTGGGTGATACGAGTTAAAGCTGGACCGCAGGAAGGTGCTGCAAGTAAATGGTTCCCCGCGCCTTACCTGCCTTCCCGTTGGACGTGCTTGCCGTCAAGGTTGATAAACTTGGATTTATATCATGCAATCACATCATGACTTCCTTCCCACCTTTTGCTGTCTTACCCGTCTGTATAATTGCGTTAGGGGGGGCAGGAGGCGCAACCGGCCTCCTGAATATACACATCAAGCTATCTCCAAATCTGGCACTGAGCCCATGGACCAGCTGAGCTCGAGTCTCTGACAGACGTTCAAGTTGGCTAGACACAGCTCTCGTACTTGCCCAAGTAATCAATATATCTACGTAAGTATAGGTCGATCGCCTGGTGCTATGGAATTGGCTGTCTCGTCTAGCCCTGAGGTGACACGTAAATATAGGGGATCTGCATGCTAGTGCGAGACTGCTTCCCCATAGTGCATACATATGTACGCCTCCACGCTGCCCGGGTCTCAGCGCGACCCGATACTTCCGGGTGCACTACCAATCACGAGATAGAGTGGCTGGATCGTCCCTCCCAGCACTCCCTCGCCATGCCCAGCCGCTGCGAGTAATACGTATTGATCTTCCCACGTCACCTCGCGAAGAGGAGCGGCTGAAAGATCCAGTTCACGTCTTGTCTCCCTTACGTGAACGCTAACTTACGTCAGACATACGAGCCGATGCGCTCATCGCCCTGTTCCCCCGAAACTATGTGTAATTAGTGTATATCCGTCTGAACTCAACTCGACAGGACAGGTAGGTCGTAGCTGTCGACCACGGCCATCGGCATAATATGCACGCACGCGCGAACCGATGCAGGTCCAGACGGGTATCGCGCCCCTCCGTCCTACTTCGCATGTACGTACGCGGTGTCTAGAGGCGATCGGCTAGCCAGCAACGGTCACCCGCGGTCTTTTCTGCGCCAGAGGAATATACTCGGGAAGTGGTTGACACTTCGTGCGCCCCTAGACGACCCAACCACATATGTGCGTGGTCCCGTTACGTTGAGCAGATCAGGTAGATCCTCGAGCGTACGCGATGCCGTACTTCCTCAATAACACGCCCAAAAGGACTGATAGGAACACGGTAATGCTCGCCAACGGGCACCCGAGCCTCTACATCATCGTCTTCTCGTACGTTAGATATAGCTACCTACTTAGCTAGGTAGCTCCCGGTGTGATCTGGCCGATGAGCAGCCACGGGTAGCCACAGGCACGGGTTAACCGTGACGTACGGGCGGCTGACGAGGGGCCACGTCGTACACGTTCAAACCAGAACGGGGCCAGGGATCGTGCAACGCGGTATTTGTAGTCCGATGTTTGCGGCTTCCGGTCGGGTCGGTCATGTTCATTACACTTTAACCGTATTGCGTGACACGGGGTTGACGATGAGCATCGGTTACCCGCCTACTGTCGCCTCGACAAGGCTGGAATAGTGGGCGATATTTTCGTTAACTGGGAGACGAGATACAAAGCCCCTCTCCTCTCAGCGAGGAGGGAAGTCCTATAGATAAATGAGTAATCACAATAAGGCCCCATACTCTCCAGAAAAGAGTGCCGTAGCAGTAGGCATCGTCAGGCCCTGTAGTAGTTGGCGGGGCCTGAGACATAACTTTTTGTCTTCTCCCCTTCCCACAGAAGGAAGTGGGCTCGAATCTGGCCTGAGCTTTTTGACCTTTCTATTCTCGTTTTCCTCTTCTTATACTGGTACGTACGGTTATCATGCCAACATTCCTAAAGCATCATCTTGTCAATATACCGCAAGCAACGTATCTACAGTACTATAGCATTCGGGGGCCTTGCTCTATTCTGTTTGTTTCTGATACGGCGTTGCCCTCTGAAGTCCTCGTCGCCAAGTGGAAACGCAAGCAAATAACATAGCCGCACACGAGTCCCGGTCTTCAAGCTACCCTGCGTATTACTTAGGTAAGCTCCAAACCAACCGCTTTGCCACACTAGTGATCGAAAATGGCACTCAAAAGTATACAGCAAATGGGCACTTGTGCCCAATGTTCTGGTATTGTGGAGTCTCTCGGTCATATACGGGGCATGAATGTCTGTACATCTATACATAGATCATACCATCCTCGTCTCTACGTTAAAGGCTCCTCCAATATACATAGCCCAAAGGCGCCTCATGAGGCTTGACTCGTGAGACTCCTGCCCGGGCGCATATAATACAAGATTTATATATGAGATCTCTCTTATGCAGCGCGCTCCTTCTATCGAGTTCTTTTCCCGACCACGTTAGAACACCATCATAACACGTTATAAGCACCAACCCAACGCCTGAGAATGCATTCGCTACCGGGTGGGAACACCGGGATGTGTCGGATTCGTGTGACTAATACCACCCAAAAAAAAAAAGATAAGTTCTATCAAGATCAGGAGAAGAAGTACTCGCTGGTCTTGAGCCTAGATACGTCGAAGTCTCCCTATAGTTATCCGTTAGCAATTTGATCTTGGGCCGGCGACACGAACAGGACTCTTACCTTCTTGGGTATTTCAGGAAAGGTGAGTGGGAGCCAGAACTGAAGAGGAGTCTTCGGTTTATCTGATCTCTCTGGGCGCTTGGTCGCCCCGGTCAGTTTCAATTCGAAGTCCGTGGCGTTGATCATGGTCTTCGTTAGCTCAGGGTCTTCTCCTCTCAATAGCCGGGCTTCTGTCCCGTCGGCCATATCCCGGGCTGCTTCCTCCGACTCCTCTTCCGCTAGTGCAACTGTCGCACCCTCGTCGGCGCTAGGAATATGCCCCAGGGCAACTTGGTCCATATCCTCGATTGAAGACAGTGGCTGAATTTTTGACTCTTCTTCGAAGAGGCTGGCAGGGGTCACCATGGCCTGACCTTTCCGCACCTCCTCGGGATCCTCGGACTGAAGAAGTCGCTGCCTCTCCCGCTCCTGCAAGAGTTCGTCACGCAACGCCATTTTCTTCTTCTTGCGGAGTTCCTTGATCTTCTTTCCCACGTTGGACGCCGGGTCGACGTTTGCGAGGTATAGCGAGCCCTTATATCTGGCTTCGAATTCCGCGGCCAAACGTCCGATAACATCCTCACTGTGTATTCTGATAAACGCGTCGCGCAAGACCCGGTTCATCACGTCGACATCTGCTGCATGTGTCCAGAATGAGTCGTGCACCGCAGCGAATGAGAGGCCGAGTTCGTCGCATTCAAGAGCAGATAAGAGCATGTGACTGGCATCGAGCGAGTGAATGAAATTTGGCGGAAAAGCTTGCAGCTGCTTCCTCCGGTTGACAGGATCAGAGCGGTCGGGGACTTGCAAGTTCAGATCTTGAAGGCTTGTTTGGACGATGCGAGTTCCAGACTTCCGGTAGGGTTGGACAACAGGCATGCGCAGCGGAGTAGTCCAGATGATGGTCGACCTAAAGGAGTCAAGAAGTTCTTCGGTGGCTGACTTCGTTTTCTTCGTTCTCGATTTTACGGGGGAGGGCGCTGGTCCCTCCGCTACTTGGTCGAGTTGTTCGGGGGTTAATGCGCGACAGACGCGCCCTGCGCACTCTCCGAGCCAGTACTGAATGTCATGAGCTCCTCGGAACATGGTTGAGAGGGCTTTAAAAATCTTAGTGGCGATATAGGAGGCGAGTACGGTTGCAGGCACTCCGGTCTCCTCCTGCAAGTTAGGATAAGCAGCATCGAGCTGTTTCAGGACTTGCGCCTTCGCCCCGACGAACGTGACCCCGTAGACGTTGGTCATGACTGTCTGTTTCACCACCTTCCGGGTGATCTTGCCGTCAACAGCCTTCCCCATGAAGTTGTCAGACTCCACATCCTCGGCGACGCTTTGCTTTACTAGATCTGCGACAGCTGAATAGACATCCGCGGGCCGCTCTCCCGGGACTAGGTTTACCTGTTGAGCACCCCAAAGATCACCTCCAAGGGCGGCGTAGTGCTGCAGGCCATTGCAGGTGCCATCCTGATGCACCGGTAGGTGAGACACGAATTTGGTGGGGTCGGGTGAATCGAGTGCTGCCTTGAGCTCGAAGCAGGTAGCTAAACACTGCCACGGATCTTCGGCCTTTAGCCACCACCGCTTTCCGTTCAAGGGGTTGGTAACCGAATCCGAGATGTTGGCAAGGTTGTCGACTGTGAACGCCTCTCGCTCCCTGAGGCTGGCCTTGTCGAAGCCGAAAACGTTTGCCAGATGCACCTTCAACCACCGAAGTCCGTTCTCACCGAGTTCTTTGCCAACTGCGAACCGAAGAAGTCCACGTGTATGATCGGCACCCATATGATTGAGATATGTGGGAATCGGATAAGCACGTCCTCGGAAATCCATATTATGCGGGAAATAGAAGGTTTGGTCTTTAAGTGCTCTGGCGATCTCAAGTTGGAAGTTCATGAAACACCGCTCGGAGTGCATGCCCGACTTCAGGTTCTCCGCCGCCTTCACGGCCTTGAACCATTCCCGCCGATGCATCATATCCTCGGATTCGGCTGGCTCCGGAGGAATACGTATACTAGGGTGAAGAGGGGGGATATTCGCAAGTTTCTCTCCGGTGTTCCAGGCTTCGAGCATCACGTCAAAAACGGGCTGGTTGATCTGCCATGCAGTTCGCCCAAGCACGTCTAAGCCCTTACTGACTTGCTCCATATCCCCTCGGTCCACGGCTGCTTCAGCGTATATTCGTTGGTCCTTCTCGCCGTTCTTGATCCGGACGAGCTGCGAGGGAGATACGAGGAAGCCACCTTTGTCGAACTTGGTCCAGGGCTCGGGTTCGACAAGCATAGGCAGGTGCCTTGCAAGGAAGTCACCCCGCGGCTCGCGCTTCAGGAGGTCGACCAGCCACTTATTGGGTAGAATGACACCGACCTTCTTGCCCCTCCGATGCATAGTCGCGTGAGCCATGGCAGGCTGTACCTGGCTAACGAATGCCTTCGTCTCAGGATGCTCTCTGACAACATTAACCTTGGCGCTATCTAGGAGCCTTCCGAGCAGCACAGCGCCGACTTTGGCCCTGATGTAGACGGGCCAATGCCGAGTATCATATGCCGAGCATTCGACGACGTTGGATGCGGATTCGGCCTCGGAAGACTTTTGAGCGTCCGGAGCCACCTCCGCTTGTTGACGACTCTGATGGAACACGCGCCTTTGGCGTTTGGCACTCTTTCCCTTACGAGGCGGCATCGCGTTTTGCCGAACAAGCTGTCTGACATCCTCCTCGACCGCCTTGGCGAGGTTGTTGAGCACGATCGACAGGGCAAGACCTTTGTCAGCGCCTTGCTGGGCAAAAGTATTCAAAACGCTGAGGATAGTGACTGCAGCCACTCGTGTAGGAGTTGACTGTCTCAAAAAAGGCGCATATAGGCATCGGTCCATGTCCTCCTGATTCTTATTGCTGCGCTGCTCCGACACGTCAAACATGTCAAACTCTAGCTGTAACTTGTTTTCAAGCGCCAAATGCCACTCATAGAGCTGCGAGTTCAAGGCGTTGGTAGACAGTGCGGTATTCATTCCCATCTTCCGCAGAGCCTGGTTTTCCTCTCTCCATCGCTTGATAGCGGCATCGACACAGTCCTTTTCCAGACGAGCCTGGATTTCGCGCCGCTCATCAACTGATAATTTTGAGAGGTCCATACCTTTTATGTCCTCAAAGAACGACAAGATACTACGAAGTGTTTTTAGACCCAGCCCCTTCTGTTCTACCGGCCTGACCTGCAGTGTCTCGGAAGCCTCAGGGACCACGGATGGCGTTGTTTTGTCAGTCTCGAGCGGCTGTGCGTTGTCCGGATCAGAAGAAAGCACGTCCCAATCGCCAAAAGAGAGGCTCGAGGCCGGTTGGTAAATACTGGTGATTGTGCCCAGGTCCTGCTGTGTCAAGATATCGTCCTCGGAAAGTACGTCACGCATAGCATCGTCCCCGGGCATCATGTCCATGTATCGATTAATAAGCCTCTCGAGTTGATCGCCCCGAGCAGACAGGATAGAGACCTTGAGCATGCAGGCAATCGTCTCAGCCGTGTGGGGGAGATTCGGACCCCGGACCTGTAGCTCGAACCAGCGATGCAGATTTTGGGCCCACTTGGCATCTGATTGTTCGAAAGCGCGCTCAAGACTGGCGCGCAAGTAACGATTGTGCAGGCCAACGAGCTCGTGCTGGGGCAGGGCGCCCGCCAATGTGCCTAATCTTTCCAGGACGAGGGCGGCCCTGTCCAGCTTGCAGACCTGCAAGCAGGCATCAAAGACGGACAGCATATCCTCGATACCACCCGGCAGTCCGCTGAGCGTAGACCTCACCCGCGGAAAAGGCTCATGATTAGGCTTGACTACTAGAGGTAAGGATGTGTCAAAGGTTCTTAGATTGTATAGTGGCAGTCGGTCCGGAGCATGAGAGTAAGGCGATTGCATTCGGTTGAAGGCCATATCGTCTTGTCGTACCGGATCGTCTACAGCAGTAGCTAACGGCCTTTGCGGTACTGGTCCGTAGGGGCTGCTGTAAGAAGTTTTCCGCCGCCATGGTAACAGGTCTGGTCGCGTTAATAACTGCCTGCGGCTGGTCGTAACTACGGATGGTGAAGGTGAAGGATGGACGGAGAGGGTTCTGGGAGCTAGTCGGGGTCGCAACGAGCCGATGCGAGAGACTGAAAGGCTACGTTGAGTCGGAGGTCGCACAAACATGGCGGCGGATGCTTGTGCGAGAGAGACGAGTAGGTAGTCAAGTAGGTATAGGAAGGAAATATCGGGATCCCAGCAGATGGGGACTTATCTGCTACGGGTCGTCTTGGAGATCAGCTCTATAACATCAGAGACGAAAATGTGAAGGTGTACGAAATATGCAAAAGTTTATTATACAGGTCAAAGTTGGAAGCAGTCGGTAGCCGGTGATTGCGAGGCAAGCAATAAGAGGCAACCGGACGACATGAAGGAATAAACCATCGATGCCGATAACACTTTTTTTTTTTAACATACCAGAGTTTTTGATATGTAGAAAGAGGCGACTGAGCTTGAGGGTCCAGCTCCAAAATTTTTACCTTCTCAAAACTGGGGCTCTCGGGGCCCTAGTACGCGCCTAGACCCGCTAAGCAGGGTCTCTAACTGGAGATACAAGCTGCTCATTGGTTGTTAAACCTTATAACCCCGCCGTTTTGCTCCTTATGTAAGCAGGTGCCCCAATAGAAGATCTAGTACTAGTGGGACAGTATAGTATAATCGGGTTTCTTCAAATCGTAATATTCAATCCGTTCCTCATACTTATTATACTGTACCTACACGACGTAAAGGTGGAAACACCGATTACCTCACCCGGTCAAGGTTGGTGGTCTCACGCCCAAAACTTATCCATGGGCTAAAGTCCCCCCTTTCTTTTCACTGTCGGATTTGAACCCTCAAACATGGTGGTGAAGAGAGCCTTGACAGCACACGGCTGCTATCAATGCCGCTCAGCTGTCTTGAGGCTCTTTACGAGCCCCTTTTCCCCGGCGTCTTTCACCAGGATTACGACTCCTCTAACGACACAATCTGGAACTGTAGCTTTGCCTCTTATAAAAAGGTTCTCTTCTACAATTCGGGAAACTGAGTCCTCGAGTGACCAACATGCCAGTGAACAGCACTTAGAGGACGACGGCGTTGCCAAGAACGAGGGAGAAGCACATGTCCTGCCTGAGGATTCGAGCGCATCCGATGTCCCATGGTATTTGCAGGTTGAACCCCCAAGACATGTGGCGACCGTAGAACCGCCACCCTTGCCGGAAATCCCACCAGACTCACCGGCCGTCGTTGGTTCTTTGGTGGAATATGCATCGGAGGAGTTGGGACTGGACGATCTGTCTCTTCTAGACCTCCGAAAACTTGACCCGCCGCCAGCTCTCGGTCCCAATTTATTCATGCTGTTTGGTACGGCCCGGAGTGAGCGCCACCTCAACGTCTCGGCCGGACGCTTACTTCGCTGGCTTAGATACAAACACCGAATCTGGGCTGATGCTGACGGCTTGCTTGGGCCCAATGAGCGCAAGACCAAGCTGCGGAGGAAGGCGAAGCGCGCGAAGCTCCTAGGGACGATGGGTACCGACGATACAGATGATGGAATAAGCACTGGCTGGATATGTGTCAATCTTGGCACTATCGGACGCGGTGGAGGGGAGTCCGCGGTCCTGGATGAGGGCGGCCGCGTTGCTGGTTTCGGCGTGGTGCAAAGCGGCTTTACCATAGTCGTTCAAATCATGACCGAGTATCGGAGGGCCGAGCTGGATTTAGAGGCGCTTTGGTTGAACACTCTCAACCCACCTACCTTGAAAGAATCACTACCGTCGGTGGCAGGTCCGAGGAAGACCAAAAAGAACATCGACCTGCACCCCTTAGAGAAGGCCTTGCTTTCTAGTTCACCAACACGACCAAACGCACGAAATAGCCGAGCCAAGAACTCGCCTTTTGGTCAAGCCTCGTTTTACTCGACAAAAGCGGACCACCTCCGCGGCTCCCCCGAGGAGCTGTCTCATCTTCTAAGTTATGACTTCCAACAAAAAGGGCGAGTGCTAAACCTTCTTCGAGCTCGTCTCAACGAACTCGCACCCGGCGATGCCCGTCGAACTCCAGGAGAAACTAGAGATGGGCAGGTATCGACGCCGTTTCTAGCGCTCTTCGAGCTAGCAGCCAAACACCTCCCCAAAAGTGAGACATGGGAATACCGGCTCGTGGTCCAGGCCAAAGCTCGCAAGTCGGGCCATACCGGTTCCATCGCGACGCTCGACGACGCGCGCGATCTGATCCAAGAGATGCGCCTGTCTGGCCTCGAGGCCACGAGGGAGCACTACCTACAGCTCCTAACCAGCATCTACAGCTCGAGCGACGCCGACACGAAGGAGCAGTCGCAGCTCGCCGTCGAGCTGCTGCGGACCATGCACCAGCAGGGGCAAGGCATACTCGCCAACGACGTCGTGGCGAAGATCATCGAGGCCAAGCTGCTGTCCGGGCAGCAGGGGTCGGGGTCCGGCATCGAGCTCGCCGAGCGCCTATGACACCTGGCGGTCCAGGTCGAGTTGCCGTGCCCGGACGAGCCGACCCTCACGCGGCTCATGACGGCCTATGCCGCGCGCGGCCACTGGGAGGTCTTCTGGGAGGCCTGGTACAGCCCCCGGCGCTACCTACGTCCGCGCCCGTGCGCCCTGTACCTCCACGTCTTCCGCACCGCGGCCGCCACCCGGGACCCCTCCCTGTGCAGCGTGGTTGCGCGCCAGTGCTTCCAGGAGATGCTCTTCGGGGACCCGGCTGTCCGGCCCGTCGGCAATGTGTGCGACGCCCTCCTGCAGTGCGTCCGCGTCGCGGATCGGGGGGGGGCCCGAGAAGCACGCTGATACCATCACGGCGGACGCCAGGGTGCCGGGAGGATGCTGGCTAACCGCGAGTTCGTCGGGTTTGTCAGGACTCTCAAGAACATGGGTTGAATGGACGTTTGGCGGAAGCCACATGAGGTTTGAGGGATGACTCGAAAAGTAAGGTTTTATGTTAAATCCAGAGGCCAGCAGACTGCGATCTTTCAATAGAGTTATGAAGGGGCGGGATGTACAATACGTGGTAACCTGCATGCCACCAAAGTGTATATTCTACTTCACGAGGAGATACCATAACACGGTTGGGCATCACTTGAAAGCCTCCGAACCTCCAGGGAAACGGCTGCGCAAACATACTCATGTGATAGGACTTATTTGCCCCTTTCCTTTACATACAAATACCATCCGTAGTAGAGTTCGTAAAGGATTCGTCCGTGTATTCAACGTGCCACATCTTCCCGCAAAACGACGCCTCCCAGATCACGTCCAAATGGGTATGCCGTAAACGCCGAATATGCATTTCATTTCCTTACAATCCTCTCACCGCATTTCATCTTCATCTACTTTCCGATCCCGCGCCCTGTCCATCCCCGTCCTCCCCCTAGGCACTCAGAGCCGCCCTCATAGCCTCCCTAAGCAGAGGCGCGACCTGCTTTCGACTGCTCTGCAAACTGCCCTGGGTCCAGCAGGCCCTCCACTCCTGCTGCTGCTGCTGCTGCGCGGCATCATCCCCCCGCGGCATCGCGTCCCGCGCGCCGTCGCCCCAGGTCCGCAGCCCCAGAGTCCCCGCGTGCGCCTCGGCGAACCGGCACGCGCAGTCGACGGCCCGCGGCCCGCCGCGCCCCCACACCAGCAGCTCGCGCCCGAAGACGCCGTCGGCCTCGCTCGCCGTCAGCACGGCGACGACGTCGAGCCCGCGCTCCGCGGCCCACGCGCCCAGCGCCTCCGCCAGCTCCTCGGCGCCGCCGCCCGCCTTTCGCACCAGGAAGGAGAGCGGGCGCGGCACCGACGACGTGCCGAGCTTCAGCCTCGGCTTCGGCGGCGCCGGCGAGGCGGGGGCGGGGCCCTCGGTCCACTCCTTGTAGTCCTTGCGGAGGATGTCGCGCAGCGACAGCGCCGAGAGGTCGCGCTTGAGCTCCGAGAGTCGCCCGAAGAACGCCGCCCGGTCGTACTTTTCGCCGTCGGGGGCGCCCCGGAGCTTGGCCTCGGCGTACGCGACGGCGCGCTCGTCGTGCGCCGTCGTCTTGTGCGGGTCGCCGAGAATCTTGGTGTCGATCAGGATGGGGGCGAGGGCCAGGCGTGCGAGGTGGGCGTCGGTCTGCGCGTCCTCGTCCAGGGCGTCCCAGGCGTCCCTGCACAGTCCGACGATGAGGCTCGCGCAGCTGCCACTCTTCTCGATCACGCGCGGGTCGGCGTCCCGCGGCACCGCGCCCTCGTCCTCGTGGTGGTCCACGCAGCCGGTGACCCGGCCACCGTACGCGCGGCCCAGGGGCCCCGTCAGCGCGTTGTGGTCCACGAGCAGCCACCGCGTGTCCTCGGGCCGCAGGGCGTCCGGGGCGGGCAGCTCGGACAAGGTTAGCACGTCACCGGGCGTCAGCGACGAGGCGCCCAGCGCGGCGCCGAATTCCGGCCGCAGCGCCAGGTCGTCGCGGGGTAGGTTGCACAGCGGGATGTGCAGGGCGTGCGGCGGCGCATTGCTGCGGAGGTAGGCGAGCAGGAGCGCCGAGCACAGCGAGTCGAGATCTGGAGGCCGCTGAGTACTTGATCTCTTGCGTATGCCCATGGGACAGAGGGGGAATTACCGGCCGACTCGTTGCCCACCACGAAGGTCAGTGGACTCTGTCGCTTCGATGGCAGGGCAGCCAGGGCTGAACGAGCCGCCGCCAGGAATGCTTGGAGGGTCTTCCTCTGCGCCATGTTAAAAGTGAAAGTACAAGGTCCTGCAGAGTACGGTGGGATTTTCTCGTGTTGGTCAAATTTCGTTGAAGAGATCTTTCTCTCCTTGATGGGCAGCGTCGTGGTATATGTACCATCAAATCAGCATGAGACAATGACATAGTTCTCCTTTAAGTCGATACTCCGGTTATAAAGATATTACGGAAAGTGGATTAGTATTGTAAAATGGTGCTCCACTATCACAAACTCATCAAGTCGCTGAAGGAGCTGTTCAGCAAAACATAGCGGCCTCCCGGAAGAAATATAACCGCCGCGTTCTAATTTCATACATCCATGACACAATCAGTCAGTCGCAGATGTCTCCGTTATGGTTCTCTTACCTTAGGCAGCGAGAAAAGATCGACAGTGGCTACCCCAGCTCAAGGGTGATTTTAAGGGGTAATTAGAAGCACCCCTTAGATACATACCTTCGCGGTGCGCACACGAGAAATTAACCAATTTTTTTTCGTATCTCGATTAAAATCCATTGCACTTAAGCAGGACTGGTTCCACTATATGCGCTGCTAGTCTCAGTGTCGGTCTCATTGGGCGTTTATACTACACAGAATACCAGTATGGCATTTCTTGCTCTACTATGTACTGCACACACGCGCGGCCCAGTGGCCATAATAGGCATTGGTCCAGTATTAGGTTTGATGAATGGACATGTACCCATCTTTATTCGATAAGTAGGTTCTTGAGAGACTTGGGGGCGATATAGTCTGTAGTCTGTAAGAGTTCGACCGCCCCCGGCGCTGAAGCTGTCGCGATGACAGAAGGTGGAAGATATGTTCATTAGTGTACTCCGGTACCGCAACGGGCCAGGGGCACATGAGGGACATGAACAGCTCGTCTTGATATGTACGGTGCTGGTGCTATGGCTGAAAGCTTTTATACCACTTGATTATGAGTTTGATGGTCCATGGTTCCTGGAGAGTATCATGTTAAAACACGAGTCAGAACCCAGGATGGTGTTTGAAGAGTCCCCCGTTCAGAGAGGCATGGCTATCTTGGCCACGGCAGCCGTGGGTGACATTGTCCTCGTCAGTCTCGTTAGCCTTCAGACGCCTGTGAACTAATATGGACGGAATGGAAAGGGTATGTCAAGAGTATATGTATCAGTTGCGTCCCGCCAATGACACGGTCTCCCTAACGTAAAGCGTCTAAAAAGTCGATAACAATAGGGATAATGTTGATAGAACTAGGAGTAGGTCCCGTCATAGCGTCTGTTCTCCTCGGGGTTCATTTGAAGTCTGTGGTTTGGCTCCGAATCCGTGGAGGCGCATCGATGTCTCGCAATTGAGTGCCAATAGAGTCGATAACGGAGGAAATTCGAAAACTTTAGTAGAGGACTTCGGGGTCTCACTCCAGATGATTGCGGTTGGCTATAGTGATGGATACCTCGAAAAGTTGTTTACATGGATTCTGCTGTTTGCGGCAAGCCCCTATTACGTAGGGGTAAGCAAAGATCAACATGCATGGCCCGATATAATCCGAGTATAAAGTAATTGACGTTAGAACCACAGTGGCATCCAGGCTGCAGTCCGGATGTACCTGGCGATGTATAGAGGTACTTGCGGTGCACACGTAGTCCATCTTCTCATCTCCCTTTAAATTGCGCGTCCATACATGGGGAGCGTTCGCCATGGACAAAGTGACGCTTCGCACTGTTTTCATTGCTTCACTGACATTATGATAATGGGAATGGCGTATGGAGCTGACGAAGGTAAAGTTAAACGAATACCTAGTCCGTACCTAGGCAATCAAACTCGTTTCCGTGGTTGGAGGCCACAAACCAGCTTGGTATCGTGCCTTCCGCTGGAGAACCTACCGACTGCAGTATCATCCGAACGATACCTACCGATAATGTATGGAGGGCATAGCTCCATATCCAATCCTAGAATTATACACAATCGGTATCACCCCCGGCCAAACAGGTAGACTACCTTCAGGCGGATGTAGAGGAGAGGAGGTGAGCCAAGTATAGCGGATACTTATCCCTGACCATGAACTGGGCCGGTCGTGCTGCACAGCTAGCCCCAAATCTGTGAGAGTAGGCCCGATAAGCAAGCGTTCCTGCTGTTTTCCAGAGTGAGACCTGACGGCCATGAGTCCTCGAAGCAGGAGGCTAGTAGGTAGTTAGACTAGGGAACAGTCTCTGGGGACTGACTGCACGTCCGACCACCTTTCCCGCTCAGGAGGCGAGATAGCGGACACAGTCTTCACACCGCTGCTTCTTAGGTGAGCGACCTACTGCGGGCGATCCGGTCACGACGCATGAATTCGTGGCAATTCATACTTTACCGGTTCTTATTGCATATCAGCCTGTCCATGTGGAGCTTGGACGGCTGTCGGCGATCGAGGGATATGTCAAGCATAGCGGTACAGGACAGGGCGCGCCCCTTGCGAAGCAAGCCGTGAGCCTGGTGATAACGCAGTGGATGTACCGGTACATCGTATATTTGTATGGCGGCAGTGTCCAGTGATTATGTAAAGCTGCCTAGTCCAGTACGCTGATCCGACTGTCGAATGCAAGCACCAGGGCAAAGTAATCTCCGGAATGCAACCCTCCAAGATGAGTAGGGGTCTCCCAGTTGGAGCAACATACGTGGAGTGCGCTCCAAGGCCCCAGCGAGGGTGACGAACATCTTCAAGATGACATCTCCGTGCGAGAACGGTGACGCCGTCTCACTAGAGTGTTTCGCTGATTCACACTCTTCCCACGTCAGCAGCCCAGTTGTGCCGCAGATATGCGTTGATTCATACGAAGTCAAGGCATAGCGGGATAGGCTACTCGAGGGCGAGTTCGGGTTTCACTCCCATCTCGCCACCTCGTCAAGTTTCAGCCAGCGACACCAAGGAGAACTCCCCCCTAAGCACATTGTCGGACGATGCCTTCCGACCCCGATCCACTCTTTGATAAATGACCAACCGTCATGTCCACATGACGTCGCTTTGGGGACCGACCAGGTAGCCTGTGGAAGTAGTTGGCAAATCCGGAACATGTTACCTTATTCTGCCTGGTCGTTCCTGCGATCGCCGCTGACCCCGGTATGGCAGTGGCGGTCTTAAGGCGAAGTGTGCAGTCTGGACGGCGGACTTGGTCGAGGCCATTGCTGCCCACCTTAACCGAACGGCAGCGGAGTTTCCTATTATTGCTGTTACTGTTGCTGTTGCCATTATTGCCACTTCGTAGTCGAGTGGCGGTCAGATAGATATAGTGAGTTAGCCTGGGCATGGAGGAGAATCGTTGACTGGATTACTACTCCGGTGATATAGTGATGGGGAATCTTTACGCTTAGTACAGCAAGGCCCACCGGGGCATAGAGCGCGTCCTAAGAGGTCCGTGATGTTCGCGATGGCCGACCTGCCTGCTCCTTTCTTTATTTCTGCGAGATTCTGTGACAGTAGACCTGGCTTTCGCAAACACAGCCCGGTTTGAGGTTGAGTAGTCATCCGTGGCCGGAGGGAGGCGTGATTTTGAACCGCGTAGGCTTGTTCGGATGTTTCGGCCAAAAGCGATGCGCTTACTAAGTGAACGCAAATACGTTGATCAATTCGGGACGCCGGCCAAGTGTTGACACTTTAGTCTCGTTACCGGTCCTCTGTAATTGTTTATTCCGGGCGCCCCGAAGTTGAATTATTGATTGCTTATCCGTCTAGCCCAGGGGGTTTAGTAATCACGCGACCACACACTAATCCATGATTTCTCATCGCAGACTATTAGTCCAGTCTTAAATAACATGACGTAGGTATACCAATGACACTTCCAGATTTGCAGCTTTTCATCCGGGTAATCACTAATTCTCGAATTGCCCTCAAAGGAGTCTGATAGCCACATCGAGCAAAACAAAGCCCTTTCCGGTTATGACTGAGAGGTGGGTTTGACGATGCAGAGGAACGAGTCAATTGTATGAGTGGCGTAATATATCCATTAAGCCCTCATCGGATCAGAAAACTGTAGACACTCGACGATACGAGCTTCAGCATCAAAGCTAGAACCCTTCCTCGCCCACTTTCGTAGCCTAGCCAGCACCCTGCCCTGAATCGCATGCATATCTGGGATAAAGGGGCGTAGCGTCGCGCAGCTGTCAGCCATCCACAGCAGGAGAAGACATGTCATGCAACCCTGCGAAAGCGACCAGAGATAAGGCGAGCGCTTGTCGATCATCTCGACAGCGTTATAAAGATAGCTTAGGCAAGAATCGATGCATATCTTGCACATGGCGGCTATGACCGGCAACGGTTCGCTGTATGGGTCGGAAAAGCCCACCGGGGACATTGGTGATGATTCCCGCTGCCGTAAGATCGTCTGAAGGACGTAAGGTCGATGTATGATATGACTTGTGGCATAGTACCGGATTCTGAGTACGCGCAGGCGGTCGTTTGGCAGGGCTGTTGTGCCTTTCGGTGGCCGCAAAGCCTCGGGTATAGAGTTGTACCATTCTTCCAGTTGCCTACTGAGCTCAGAGGTAAGCACTTGGAGTCTCTGAAGTCCCAGATCCTGCCAGATCTTAGTCAGATCGTCGAGTCCTGATATGGACGTATTTGAGTGCGAGGGGGGTCCGTAGAGCGAGCAATGGATTCTGTTCATTAATCTCCTTATAGCGTTTTCTGCAATAGAACATATTATAATATCATCATCGCTCGGACCGGTGCTGTGTGGCAAGGGCATCTTGTCGCCTAATGGCTCTATGCCACTCCTTGGGAGATCAAGCTCAGTTATTCGGTCACTGATAGGATTAGCATCAAGTCAAAAGCAAAGACGCCAAACGAGACTTTAGAGAATAACTTACCATTCGAGCATAAAACACTGCCAAAAAACTCGCACTTCAGCATCTTCGAACTCGACGTGAGGGGCCTGCCGTGCGCGACTACCATGGTTTAGTGAGAGCCTTCATGGTTTTGTGTTTCTCAACATACCTTTCAACTAAATTTAGGAATACCTGTGATCCGTAATAGGCCATCTTCCAACTTTGTAGAGGCCTTCCAAGGTACGAGAAATACGAAGCGGCGAGGAGTAAGGCCTGACAAGTGGCTATGCTGGGCCTAAAGTTCCAAACAACATGGTGCAGTATGATGCGCAACGCTGGCTGAAAGTAACCAAGGCCAAGAGCCTCATCATCTTCGGTCTCTTCTGAGGGCATGCAAACGGCTCCGAGAGCATACACACAAAAGCAGATAGCTGTGCTGATGTCATCTGTCATTGGGCCTTCTAAGACCTTATCTTGCCACAACCGGAACAACTGCTGTGTAAATAGTGGTTGGTGGGGGTGGACATGTTGAAAGTAATTCGTATCTAGAGTATCCAGCATGTCAAGGTTAAGAGGCGGCCAGACTTGTGTCGCAGCATGAATGTTGTCAAGATGCCCGGGCAAAGGAAGGGTCTCTTCTAATCGGAAGAAAAAGTCCTTGGGATAGTCCCCGAGTAAACGGCGCGCTTTAGGCAAGGCAAGCAGGGTATCCGCGATCATAACATGGTTTTTTGGAATTAGAAACTGTGTCGAATCGAGGTCACTTGGTTCGACTGCTCTTGTGGGTTGGAAGCAGTCTGGTTGTTGGGGCAATCCAGAAAAATAGTCAAACTGAGTGTGTGACACCGCAACCCGGGGAGATGAGCTGCTAAATAGACTAATATGATAGTTTTGCTGTTCCAGCATTGACTCTATTCGAATCAAACGGTCCACTACCGCACTCGGGCTCGCATCCTCAACTCTACGCCATGCGCAGTTAGTCTTCAAACTGGGCGACATATATAACGCCATACAATACCTGTTAGCAGAGAGTTCTTGGTAGAGGCAATCGGCGTTCGACTCTCTGCAGGTTGAGCAAGGCCTTTTCCCGTCACATCTCCGTTTTCGATGTCTGTCCTCCTTTTAAGCCTAAATGTTCTTCTTCGTGCTTAGTTTAAAGATAAGTACCTACCTGCAGAAGTCGCAGGCGAGGACGGCGCCTGACATAGGATTAGTAAGACAAGGAGCATAAGCTAGGAGGTGACAAGTTTACGTACGCTTTCTCGTATAGTTCATGGTGCCAGAAGTAGGGGATGACCAGCGGCCGGTTAGTAATCACACCTTCGGGTATATAACTGGCTATTATGCCTAGGCTCTCCTTAACGCATCTTTTAGGATGGCAAGGCTGGACTGGCAATTACAAGCTTCAGTACGGCAGTATTTGAAGCACAGACGACCCGCCGGGGACTATAGCAGTCAAGTACTAAATGATCGCCACTGGTGCCACCGGTACCACCCGTTCCCCGACCGTTTTTGAGCGACCAGTAACGCTTGAGCTGTCAGGGTTCTAGCCATCCTTGAAACTCTCCTCGGTATAGGCTAGACACAATGTTAAGTGGTACGCATTCTGGAGACAGCTGTCAGCAGGTATGTACTGATCTTTGCATGGATGAATTGCCCTACGCGGTGCCGACCTAGAGAGTCCAATAGCTAAGGATGTCGCCGCGGGTGTGGATGGCTGACATGCGGCTAAGGAGCACGATCGGGGCTTGCAGGTAACTTTGCGGACGTAGCGGCATGATTTGCAGCTCAAGTTCGTCATGTTGAGGCTGAGCGCAGTGAGCGGTGACATTCCACTATGCGGTGTGGGTATTACTGATTGCTAGAACCGGTTAGTCAGGAGGCAAAGTAATCAGTTGCCAAGCGTTCGTTACCTTTATCTTACCTGAGGTCTAATGTACAGGTACTCTTGGATTCAAACCAATTACGACCTTTCTCTAATATGGTATAAAGTGCGGTGCTTTGGTAGTGCTGGCTGGTTTGAAGTGGAACGACGGCCTTCAACTGTTAGATCTGTTGTAGTTAATAAACTGCCACATGCAGGTTCCCAACATCTGCATAACGTACGGATACCTACAATAGAAACGTCAACAATCAAATAAAGTAATTTCATTAACGCCGTGTTCATACGGTGGCGACTGCAGTCATAGGAAGTCGGCGGATCTTCCGGAGGTATGCATGTCGTGGCATCGCCCCCCTTTTTTCACATAATTCTTGGCAGCTTTGAGGATAACATTTACTAAGTGTCAAACTCTGCGTAGTCAGTCAACGTAGGATCGCATCTGGAAGTCAATTAAGTTATCACCAGCCAGACCAATCCTTGGTCAATAGATGTCTGGCACTCCCAAGTTTTGTCGTCGACAATTGCTGACATAGATTTTGCCAAGCCAACACTACATCATCGCGCACACACATACCACCACATATGCACTCCAACCCCAGCACGGTTCAGCCCTACCCGAAGCTCTGGGCCCCGAATATTAGCGTCTTGACTGCTCCATTATCAACATCGAACTACTTACCTATATAACATATACTTCAACTGTCATACCCATTTTAAACCAAAGTGACTTCAGGGGATGGTGGCACCTTAGCCAGTAAGGGCGTCATTCTATCCTAGACTGATGTGATCACACATGCAATATTCCGTTATCGGCTGACAGGGTTTGGGCAATGTCTATTTCAAGGGCTCTGAACCCCCAGCGTGACGCATTTAATCTATTTACGATGCCTCGGTATGCCGAAAGGGAACCACCCACCGCCCTGGACCCACGGCCCACGCCCAGGGGGTACCCACAGGGTCTTGCCAAAGACATTGTTATGTCCGCAATGATAAATATCCTGAACATTTAACCGTGTTATATAATTAAAAACATGTATATTTATAATTTACACTATTTGCTTTTATAAAAATGAATGACTTTAAATAAATATAATTTTCGAGTGCTCGAGGTAGATAAGTTATTCATCCTTCGCATAATTTTATAAGTATTAAATTTTTATCGCGGGTATCCATTCCAGCGAGAGCCGCATGACCCTGAATCACATTAGAGAGCATGGCAATGCTATCATGCTCGGATGCTATGTGGACTGAGTAAGCCCTACCTTATGCAAGGTTCAGCACAGTGGGTTGGAACGGCGGTCATGAAGAGGACGTTGCATTCTGTCACAACAGCAGGCTTGTGGTAGCAGGATATCGGGACACGGCAACAGATCGCTTGGTGAGTGATAGTCCGACACAGGCCCACTCCACTTTCCACACCAATCGTGAGGGAGACGTCGATGGCCGTTAAGGTATAATCCGAAGGACACTTTCGAAATCCGTCCTCTGAGGTTTAGGCGGACGTCGCGCCCTGGCGTCAATCTCTCAATCCTGTCTTCAATCCCCTATTCTCAACTCAAGATTCGCTAGGTAACCCCGAATTTCGCTGGCTTAATAGCCTCCCGTTAGGTCGCGCCATCGCTTAAGGTGCAGCGGTGATTCATCTCCAGCAACCGGGAGGTAACTCAGAACTCGATTCCAGTGGCGACGCCTCACCGCCTTCTCGACGGGATTACTGACTTCGAATAGTGTCTACGGAACGCTTTCGGTTACAATCAGACCTTCAAGCCGTTACACTGCTTCTGCGGTGGACCTTCGACAGCACACAGCTACATGTACTAGGGCTCCCTAGGGTTTGCAATGGGTACCCAAATGGGTACCCATCACTACCCACGGATGATATTTTCAATCATAAATAAATAATAAACATCTGTAAACAATACAGAATTACTTGTATAATAAATCTTTCTAGGAAACCCTAAGTATTAAACTTTTATGACGTGTGAATTTACGTCGTGGGTAGTGATGGGTACCCATTTGGGTACCCATTGCAAACCCTAGGGCTCCCATGTCATTAGGCTCCCAAGTTGTATCCTGAAGTCAAGGAGCCATAGAGTTCTTGACTCCTACAGCTTGTCTACAGGCTCTATATATCTTCTAGCCCTGGAACTCTACTACGTCTGATCGTGGTGCGTGATAGGAGGATATATCGGCTGTGGGCGCAGCAGCGACTGAACTGTCGTCGGGATCGCCCGAAATTTCGGCGCCGCGCAGCGGTTGCCGCCCCCGCGGTAGCAGTACGGACGGGACAGGTAGCACTCCGCTGCCGGTGGGGGCTCACCGCGTACTATTAGCACCACACGCCGCCACAGTTCCCGCAGCCGTACGCCGGGGTTCGGAGAACTTTTGGGGTCCATTTCTAGCGCGGCTTTGCTGTGGGGGCTATCTATCCCAGTAGGGGTTGGGGAGTGGTCTTGCAGGGAATCTTAGGTTTGTGCTTTTGAACAGGCTTGGGACTCTATTACGAGTGGTGTCTGCTTCCAGGTACGGTTTGCGGTTGCCCACGGATTATTGGATCCTTGCATTTGAGCTATGCACTCTGGGAATTACCCGGCGGTAGTTCCTTCGTTTGGCGACAGTCTAAGCGTTTGAGCCGCATCAGGCGCCAACACAGTACAGCTCACGAGGCACAAGACGATCTTGGTGGAGGCCCTGGGCTGTACCTGAGTACTTGGTCCTACAGTTAGGTCCTACCCCGAGGGCTCTATTGCGCACTCATCGAAGTTTCGACTTTAATCTTAACTGCGGAAAGAAATGGAAATACGATAACCTAAATAGCGACGGGACATATGTCGACCCCGAACAGTGCATTTCAGCGTCCCAGAGTATCAAAGTACCCAGGGTACAATACTTCACTGACCTCGGGTGCTCAGATCCAACGGAACAGCAGAGTAGCCTTTTTTTTCTTCGTCAAATACCGCATATAGCTTCTTTTCGATGAGGTAAGTCTGGATTCCACAACTTGACGTGCCATGGCTTCCAAGGAAAACAGGGAGGACGCCCTACGGATTCTCGTTCTGGTGTTTTAATAGAGAAAAAGGGGGTGGGGATGCTTACGTACTTCTACTCCCAAGCCGGCGCTTGCAGTTCCTGATTGTGAAAAGTCTAGTCCGCAATCTGAATTGCAATGTAATAGACTCCATTTCAAGAACAAGCTCAAGCATTTGTAGGATGGCGTTAGTTAGTGTGCGAGAACCGACGATCTCTCTTGTACCAAGTTTAGGGGTTAAGGACGCCAGATTCAACCCTCCTCCTCATTTGGTTGGATTTGTGCTCCATGTCGGAATAGGTAGAAGATGGACATGATAGTGTGAAGTTACGCGGCACTAGGTTCGCAAGTCATACAGAGTAACAATACCTGATCTACTACAGCCGACATATTACCTCTCTCATACTACTTCAATGGCCACTGCCTCTCATTTTCGTGAAATGCCCAGACTAAGGAGATCCGCGGAATATATAGCAAACGCGTATATGACTACCCAGTAACGAATGATTACATAGACAGGAAAAAGAGATTCTTTTGACAGAGCACGGGTAGATATGAGCCATATACTTTCCCCTGCTCCACCGGGTCCCAGGTAGCATCATCCCTCGTCTTTTCCTGCCGGGTTGCTTCCGTACACAAAGCAACCGAGCCATTACAACAATGAGTTTTCCGGGGCAAGCCACCGTCTCTGTACTGCCATCCCCACATGCCGACTATTAATAATCTTCGCGTAGCCGACAGGAGAGAACTCCCAGGCGAAACCCTTCTTAGTGGAAGAACATAAACGAGGCCGCGACGGCTAGGGCGCCGACGATGGTGGCGGATGGGCGGAACGCGGAGGCGTCGGAATCAGGAACGTGCGTGGGCTGGCTGGAGGGCTGAGAAGACCGAGTAGAGGTGTGCGGGCGGGGCGAGGCCGGGGCAGACGAGGGTTTGGGCTGGGGGCCCGGGAGAGGCCCCTGAGACGGAGCACCCTTGTCACCCTTGTCACCCTTGTCACCCTTGTCACCCTTGTCACCCTTGTCGGCGACTGGGCAAGGGGTACGGATGGGAGCCGGAGCCGGAGACTCTGGGGCGTCGGTGACCACCACGGGCGGCGGAGCATCGGCAAGTGGCTTGACCTGGCTCTGCTGTGCCCCTTCGCCCTGTTGTCCGCCCTGAATTTCCTGGCCACTATTGCCTTGCTGCCCACTTTGGTCCTGCCCATTGCAAACGCAATCTGTAGGGGTAGCTTCAGGCGCTTTGCCAGTAGGGGTGGCTTCACGGGTAATGGTAACTTCATGAGTGATGGTGGTTTTTTCAGTGGTGGTAGCTTTATGTGCCTCAGATGGGCCGTGGCCATGTGGCCAGTCGTGGCCGTGCGGCCAGTCGTGACCGTGCTGCTCGCCTTGGTCATGTTCGTCCAAGTCTACATGGGTAGCCTCAGGCGCCTTGCCAGTAGTGTCATGAGCAATGGTAGTTTCATGAGTAATGGTAGCTTCATATGCCTCGTCAGTAGTGGCGGCTTTAGGTGCCTCGCTGGTGGCTGCCGAGGGCGAGCCATGCTGGTCATGCTCGCCACCGTGGCCATGCGGCCAGCCATGACCGTGAGGCCAGCCGTGGCCCTGTTCCTCAACGTGACCATGCTTGCCACCGTGACCTCCATGCTCTCCACTGTGGTCTTGTTGTTCATCATGGTCTTGTTGTTCACCTTGGTCTTGCTCATCACCGTGGTCTTGTTGTTCACCTTGGCCATGTTCGCCACTATCACCTCCATGCTCACCACCGTGGTCTTGTTCACCGTGGCCTTGCTGTTCATCGTTGTCTTGTTGTTCACCATGGTCTTGCTGTTGTTCACCGTGGTCATGCTCATCACCGTGGCCCTCTTGACCATGCTTACCACCGTGCTCTCCGTGTTCATCACCGTAGCCTCCATGCTCATCACCGTGGCCCTCTTGACCATGCTTACCACCGTGCTCTTCTTGTTCACTACCGTGCTCTTGTTCACCGTGGTCTTCTTGTTCACCGTGGTCTTCTTGCTGTTCACCGTGGTCTTCTTGTTGTTCACCGTGACCTTCTTGGCCATGCTCACCACCGTGGCCACCATGCTCATCATCATAGTCTTGTTGTTCACCATTGGCTTGTTCACTTTGGTCCTCTTGACCACCGTGGCCATGGTCACCATCGTGGCCTTGTTCATCTTGGTCGTCTTGTCCACCTTGCTGACCACCGTGGCCATGATGTTTACCGTGGCCGTGCTGCCCCCCGTGACCGTGCTGTCCGCCATGGCCATGGTGTTCGCAGTCTCCCTTAGCGCCTTCAGGCGCGTAAAGCTCCTTCAGTTCGGTGAGGACCTGGAGAGCATGTCTCGCTTCCTCCCAGGCCTTGGGCTGATAATCAATGGGGAACTTGGATAGGTTTGACTCAAAGAACTCTTGCAGGCCGGGAACTGGAGAGAGGGGAGTCGTGTTAGCAGCCCACCACAACGCGCTACGTCCCATGGGTACGCAAGGCAAGAAGGCAGGGCGGACTTACCAAGACTGCATGCCAGATAGCCATAGGCCTTCGGGCTGACGTCGATCTTGTCGAACTTCTCCTTGGCGGCCTCGAAGTCCTCGACGAAGACAGCGAAGGCGTGGCAGAGCTCGGCGGCCTTGGGCTTCAGCTCGTTGGTTTCCTGCTCGCTAAGGGGGCCGATCTCGTGGGCGACGGTAGCCTGTGACTCGAGCGTATAGGCAAGGTCATCTGCCGCAAACTTGAGAGGCCCCAAGGAGCCGCCCTTGAAGTCTTCGAGGGCGCTGTCGAAGACTTTTAGACTGGTGATGAGCCTGTTGAAGATCGAGAGCTGGGAGATAACTCTCTCTGATTCTGTCTCCTTTGCGAATGCCCTCACAGCGAGGGTCGCTACAAATGCCGCCGCGACCTTCATGGCGTCTCTGTTGACTTGTCTTGAAAGCGATGAAGAAAGGGAGGAGGGCGCAGTGTATGATAAGAGAAACGAATGCTTTTTTTTTAAATTAATCAACTGATCGAGTTGAGAGTCGAGGAGAGAGGTAAGGCCGGGCGATATGTGGTAAGAATCGGGGGTACAAAGCAAATTTAGTCCAGGACACACTTATATAGACTATGGTGAGATAGGAACCTTAGACAGGCGTTTTAAGGGGAACCCTTGGCTCGATCTGGGGTTATCTTGCCACTTTCGCTTCTTGAAAAGCGGCTGCCACCAGTAATATACCACACGAGGCGATTTTCTACCTCAATCATGGGCCTGGCCCAGCAGAAACGCGTTCAGCTCGTCACCATGCTCGCGGGCATGCTTTGAGTTTCCTGGCCGCACCGGACTTCGTTGAGCCGGGGGCATCATCGTTACTGGACTACAGTTGCCCATTAGCCCGTGTGAACCTATAGGAGTGTAATGATTTAGTCACAGTTAACGTCAGCTCCGCGATTGCAAGAAGCTTGTCGACTATCCGTTGGGGGAGGCGGGGAAGTCATGCGGGATGTCTTGAAGCTAATATTGGGTCATCTGGCGATACTTACGGTAAACCGAGAACTGCGTATGCAGGTTCGCAGTATGTAGACGTGCAGCAGGCAGGCGGAGGACTTATTTATGACTCGGCCGCCGAAGGTAAGAGTGCTCGAGTCTGGTTCATTACCGCGTGTGAAAATGCCCCCAGAGGAATTCTGCCGTTCCTCGGGACTTGGTGGACTAGCCTCCAAACATATCTGAACCCGGAAACCCGGCTGGCGCAGCCTTCCTCTGCCTCTCTTCATTCATACCCAACACCTTTTCATGGCCTGTGGAAGACGAAGTATGTGTAGGTGAGGCGTGTAGTCGGCCAACCATGAACGCTCTCCTGTTGGCAAGCTCGCCCTTGGCATGTAATTCAGAGAGCCCGACAAGCCATCCATCTGTAGCGCTTTTGAAAGTTAGATATTCGTCAGCAAAAGCCAGGAAGATGCGTTTCCTGCTGCTTAAGAGGTATAGGCAAAATGTCTGTCTCGGTATGGCGAAGATTCACACTTCGAATGAGCTCCTTATACTTTGTTGGCACTGTAAATGGAAGGGCAACCTGCTATTCTGCCCTCTGATTGGGCAATGCAGTGCGCGGCGAACTTTCCTATCATGGGCCTCCCAGGAATACTGCGCTCTTACTAATATGCACATCTGCCGCATCTCTAGGTGTTGGACAGTCCCGGTAGGGTACGATTCAGGAAACTCTTTAAACGAACGGATTGAGAACTTGCATGCAGTCGTGATGCGTTGCGTCACACGGAAAACTCGAATCTTGCCTCCTATGTCGCACACTTAGATGCGCGCTGCCATCATGGTGTCGATTATATGATTTGGTATCGTACAGATTCCCGCCAACGCGTCGAGTCACCAGTCCATCATATACGATCTGGGTTGATACCGAGACAGTTATGTCACAGATCGCTTAACCACGTGGTCCGATGTTAGGAACTGCAAATGAATATGCACTGGTGGTACGGAGTAGACATTAGGTAATTATTTGACACCCCTAGCTTGGTTTATTAGCCGCGCATGTACCTGCATAACACCGAAGGGAAGGTGTTGCGGACGATGCAACGGTGGCGCTTAAAAGATCTGGATGTGGCTGCAAGGGGGGGGCACTGCTAGGTGGTTCCTTGGCCCGGGATCCGAAACGTTAATCCAAGATGAATTGTAGGACTAGTCTCTTTTTATGAACCAATCAAGAGCTCGTTCCGTTCCATCCCTATGTTTTAAATTGCTGCGTCGTCCCAAGCAACCACTGGCTCAAGTTCCTCGGCATCCTGGGCGATCCATGTTCTTCGTCGTCTTCAACTTCAGAGGTTGAATGGTTGAAAATTCCTCTGTATTTTCTTGGCGGCTGCTGATCTGGCGCCGACGCAAATGCCGGACGGCACTCCGTATGATAGACGCGCGAGGATGCGCTTGTGGTTGGGCCTGATATCATGCCGCCGCATTCTCTCAAGTGAGACAATGGGTAGTCGCTGGTAAGCATGGCTTCTTCGGTGGCAGATCGGCGGCAGACCACTGAAGTTCCATAGTCGGCAATACAATGCCACAGCTGTTGCTCGAGAGCGTCGGTAGAGACTGGCGGGCCCATGTTATATTGGGCCCGAATCTTGAATGGATCTTCGCCCACGGCTTCACGAGCGGAGAATTTTAGAGTCGCTTAATTGGCTCTCCCCCACTATGACAGCCAGGGGCAGTTCCCGCAGTTTGACTATTACGTTGAATTAAAGGGACAGGCACATGTCCATCCTCAAGCTGCACCCAATTCTCTTTCCATATAACATTCTCCGTAGATCCTATCACAAGGATTTGTTGTCAATTTTTTTCCCTCTTTCCTTCCGGACTTTGCGTCTTGTCGCTTGCCGAGAGCGCGTATTGCATTCATTTTGGTCCGTTTTGGATGTTAACACTCCTTTATTAGCTATCCTCGATCATTCCTGGTTTTGATAACCATCCGTTCACTTTGCGCGCTCGATTTGCGACATAACCCCTATTCCTACATAGCGTTTATCTGATTACAGACACCGTCCGCGACCGGTTTGGTATTCAGGCGATAGATATATCCATATATATATATATATATAACACTTTCACGGAAAAAAAAATGCTGTTCGGCGTTCTTACATCCGTCACCCTTGCGGTGCTCGCTAACCGCGCCGCCGCCGAGCCCCTGCGTCGGCCTTACAAGCTCCACGTTGCGAAGATGTCTGTTAGAAACCTTTTCGGGCTGGAGGGCCGTCAATTGAGCGGATATAAGCCGGACGAGGAGTTCTGCACGGAAAGGGGCGACACTTGCGCTGAAGCTTGTGGTGATGACTTCGACCAGGCATGTTTCAAGCTCCTAGTTGTCGGCGGAATCGCATAGCAGGAGACACGGCTAACCGGAAGTTGTAGTGCGCCTCGAACGATGAGTTCACACGCTGTTTCAGCAAAGCGAAGCAGACTTGCTGTCCGAACCTCAGCGGAGGTGAGACTCCAAGCAAAGGCCTGGCGTAGATAGACGTCGCTAACATTGATATAGTGGCATGCGACGAGGGTTTCTACTGCGCGGCCGATGACAGCGCAACCCGGTGTTGCCCCGATGATATGGATCTGGAGGCTTGTGCAACCAACTTCAACCTGCCCACACTCACGGCTCTTGTTCCCTCTGCATTATCGACGTCATCGGTGGCGTCGACGTCGTCAGTGACCTCGCCGGCCACCCCCTCAGCTACGATATCCACCGCATCTTCGGCGTCGACAACGTCAACAAGGACTCAGGGGACGGTTTCGGCTACATCTTCGGCGGCTACAATGTCAGCGCCGAAGATATCGACACTGACATCCGCCACAACCCGACCGACGATATCGAGCGCAAGCCCGCCGCGCAACTCCACCGCCGCGCCGCTGACCACGGGCACCATCTACTCCACGCGGGTCAGCACCATCACGGCGTGCCCGCCCAGCGTCACGGATTGCCCGGTGGGATCCGTGACCACCGAGACGGTCGCTGCCGGCACGACGGTCGTCCCCATAACGACCAAGGCCAGCAACGTCACGCGCACCGCCACCACGCTCTCCTCGACTACGAAGTCCTCCGCGGTGGACGAGACGCTGATCAAGGCCCCGAGCATCACGCTCCCCGGCGCCGGACAGCAGACCGCTACTGCGACCGCGAGCGACGACAGTGAGGCGCACGCGTCCGAGAGCTGCACTACCTACACCACGATCTCGGTCGCGACCCTGACGCTGACCGAGTCGAGCTCCGTCCCCGAGACCCCCGCGCCCGCCGACAGCACGCCGACGTCGGGGCCCCCTGCCCCCATCCCGGCTAACGTCGCGAGCGGTCGCGGCCTGGTCTTCGGTACGATGCTCCTCGCCGCTGCCGGAATTGCCGGCGCCCTGCTGTAGACCGCCCTGCAAGGAGCTGGTGATGGATGTTTGTGGAATTGTAGATCCGCGGCAATAGATGTAGCACGATGGAACGTCGATGTTGAGAAGCTGTCTGACTGGAAATAATCATCGTGCCTTTCAACTCGCGTCAAAGAGATACCCCCTTTCTTTTTCCCCTATTGCGCCAAGTATCGTATATTCCGTCAGCTGAAGCCATACTATTTATGTGCGCGGCTCGCTGCTGTTGATAGCCTATCTTTATCCGTTGATTCAGCACTCCCGAACACCGCCTCGCTCGCGCTGGTCTTGCGACTTACTCCGCTTCTTGAATGGCAGGGATGACGTCGAAGACAGAACATTGTATATACAAATCATGATTTTGTTGTAGTATCTACAGCATGTAAAATGTCAGGACGAAAATGACCGGAGTGCCTGCCAACCTACCGGCGAGTGGCTTCCTACTGCGGGTAGGTGGTGAGATTTTACTGGCCAGGCCCGATATGCGGGCGTATGGGCAGATAGATGTTCCTGGCCTTGCGTGACCTTACCGTACGGGTGGGGGTTCGGATTCTCTGGGTCTGGGTGGCGTGGCCTGGGGCGTGATGGTCGGGTTCGCCTGGCTTGGCGCGATGTCTATCTGATTAAATCAAAAGGATTCAACAAACCCCGGGGGAATTCGACCATCGACCCGTATATCGAGCCAGGTCAGAATCCCCCTACATAACCCCCTACGAAGACGAAGAGTAGCGAGGTTTTCTTAGTGTCGACACGCCACGTTTAGGTACTTTTGCAGAACTTCGGGAATAGCAGTACCTAGGAGGAATGCCAGTACGTAGGCCGTTTGTCCGTGCGGTTCTGGCATCATGATTATACGGCGTATCGGTCACCATTCTGACTACAAGTCTGTCACCATCTATAAATGTCTACGCAAGAGGCCGCCACTCCACGTTTTGTACTTACCATGATTCCGTGGACGCTGCTGTTTGCTGCGCCGACGTACATAAGCATGGGGGGTTCTCGACCTGGGGAGCTGCATTTGAAATGGATAGAATATCACCCTACCTTCCCCCTTATCACACGAAGACGCCTTCCCAACCTACTAGGCGCCTGCGAAAAGCTTTGGAATACAATGTATACATATTGTGGGAAATGACGGTCAGTTTTCGGGCTGTGGTAACGGTCAAGGTCTAGATTCCGTTACGGAAGTAGTAGCGGGCTGCCAATAGATCGATATAAGCCGTTGCCCCCATTGTATTGCCTTCCATGCCTCGAGTCACACCCACTAGTCGATCCTTCAGGCCTCCTGCTTCTGTATAGCAAGGCAGCTAATGGCTTGTCTTAGCCGGCTAGTCACAGTATGGTACTATAAGAGACAAGCCTTCCAGAAGCTTCTCGCAGCCGAGCCGGTGAGATGGCGATCTCGGCACCCTATAAATAAATGTAGGAACAGCAACTAGAAAGGGAAAGTGCCGGATTTCGAGAATCTACTCCACCAGAACCGCGATTCTCGACGAGCTACACAGAGACCGGGGCATGGCGATCTCTACCTGCCTGCCTGTCTGCGTTCTACTGGACGGACAGGACAGGACAGGCACGGCCGGCCGGCCGGTATCCCGGTTGGCCTACCGGGGCTTCAGCGGCTAACTCAACGAGAAAAACAATCCGGGTTGTTACTTGCCACTATTTTGAGACCGCGCAATGGACTACGATAGGGAGATGGTAACGTTAGGCCCGTTCTACCGCCCCCTGGCCTCTCCGCAGTCCAGACGACCCTCGTTCTCCCTACCTAGCGAAGCCTAATAATAACCATTCCCTAAACACTTCTCGCGCTGGCACGGAATTGGGAGGGGGTGGTCGACGAGCCTCCTCTGTCGCTGACATGGCGCGAATGCCTATATATGTAACCGTAACGTTGAGTATCGAGCAAGGGGACTCGGTGTAGACTCGAAAAGAGGGACGGGTGCTGCGAGGTCAGACCACGCTCACCCTCAACGGGTGTGCGCTAACTAGGGTGGGGGAATAAGCAGATGCGGAGTGGCCGTTCCTCACACACAACAGGGCTCACGTATCAGCAAAACTATAACGCGTGTTGCGCTTGTTTAGAGGATTTCAGGGGTCCATCGATCGCGTACAGGGAGAAGATGACGATCACCAAGAACGGGAAATGACATGCCCCAAGGCGCCGTGCAGAGTACGATGGTATGGTATTATTCAGGATACCCTGCTTTCCCAGGATCATTTACTATTACAAGCTCTCTATACTAAGAAGGTCATGGGTAGATTCCCACCAGATAGGTGGGACGGTAGGTAGGCCTACTTTCTGCCACAGCACTTTTCACCCTTGGCTGTCCTACCTGTCCGCCTGGACAGACACGTGATCTATATGCCCACGTCTTCGTCTGCGTCACCCTGGTCGTCCGGCTCGGAGATGGGCATCATGCCCTCGTTGGGGTCGCCCTCGTGGACCTTCCCGTCGTGCTCGTACGTAACGCGCTTCCAGCCGCACGGCTCGGATCCGTCCTTGATCCACTCCGTCGTCGGGAAGTAGTGCTCGTTCTTCTTCATCGTGATAACCCACGGCACGTCGTCGAATGTCATGGCTCTCAACCGGAAATCTAGTGCCGAGTTAGTCCTATGGGGAGAAAAGGAACGTACACACAGGGGGGGCTCCTGAGCAGTATGAAGACAGGGAAGGGCGAGACATACAGGTATTGTCCGGAATCTTGACGACTTCGTCCAAGAAGCTCTTGAGATCCGGCGTCGGCTTTCCGTTGACATGGGTGATGAAATTCGTGGGCGCAAGTCCGTACTGATAGGCTGGGGAACCCCGGCTTCTAGCAGAGACGTAGACTTCGCTGTGTAGCTTGCTAATCTGTTGCCGCACGGCGTGATGGGGAGCGTGCAACACGGCTCCGCAGAACGTGATGGCATGGTCGGTCTCGACGTCGTCCGCCGAGACGGTGGGGACCTGGAGGTGTAGCTCCTCACCCTCCCGGACGATGACGGCATCGAGGACTTCATGGGAATACATGACGTCCAACTCGGAAACACGCGTAATGATCTTGCCGTTCAGGGTCAGGATGATGTCGCCCTCGAACAGGACGCTAGGGTGGTTCCCGCGCTCGAAGGTGCGCTTCGAGACCATGAAAAGCTGGTGTGCGTTCTTATTTGCCAGCGAGACCTGGTGAATCCAATGCTCGGATACGCCCATAACGCGGGCTTGTGCCATAGAAATGGCACGGAACTCCATTGACAGCATTCGCAGCTTAGGAATTTGGCCCCGCTGGATCTGCGAGACGACAGGCAAGAGGGTCGGGGTAGCCAAGCCAAGATGGTACTCCTCGTCTCTCGACCCGTGAGATCTTTCGCCGAGGTAGGTGAGCCACAATGCTTGCACAGTACCGTCCTTGTCAACGAGTACGCCGCTTCCGCACTGGCCGCTGAGGTTTGTATCTACCGTTATCGCGTCGACGTTCAAGGCTCTATACCTCGGTGCTCCCGAATTGGCAGGAATAGCGACGGCGGTGACTTCGGTCACTGTAGTAGCGGCGTGGACAATGCGTCCACTCCTGTTGTATCCGATGAATGTTGTCGAAGCGCCTTGCGAGATGTAGTCGCTGCCTAACTTGGCACTCAACACTGGCGCGTCAACAAGCTGCGGGTCATACTTGATGATAGCGTAGTTCTGGAGAGGGTGCATAAATACAACCTTAGCCTGAACGATGATCGAGTCGGCAATCGTGACCCAAATGTCGCACAGATCATATGGAACAATGGCTCTCGAGATGACCACAAGTCCTTTCTCGGCATCGATGACGAGACCCATTCCCCATTTTCGGTTCCGCGGAAACCCATCTAGTTTAAGCGGCATGGTACAGTTGACCTGCACAAAGCTCCGTACTAGGTCTGCCACGGCAGGGTGAGAGGTGTGTTCCAGCTGGATAAAGGAGCCTTTTAGGCGAACCGGGGGTATTTGCGGTATGGGATCCGCCAGGTCTTCGAAGTCCCACAAGCCGGTCTTGTCATTCCTAACGGCAAGCAACATCTTGGTACACCAATGCCGATCCACATTGACGATGATGGTATGGAGAGTATGGAGATCTCTAAGGTGTCTATACTGGACCACGACCCGCTTCCTATCGGGGATCTGTTTGACGACATCGATGAAGGTCTGTAGGTTAGGGGTCTTCTTCTGATCTATAGATTGTATCATGGCCCCGCTATCGGTACTATCGAATCGGAAAGACCCTGAAGCCTCGCAGACATAGACTCCCTTGCAAGCAACACCATAGAGCCGTGCTTGCTGATAGGATAGGCTGTGGAAACTTGCTCCACTGACAGTAACAAATCGGTCAGGTGTTATCTCGTGGAGATCTCCAACCCGAATGTCAACTTCGACATCCTCCCCTCCACGTTGTAGAGTGAAGTGAATGGTCTTCCCAACATTAAAGTCCAGGATCTCGTCCAGTCGGATGAATTGGGTGATCATCTCGCCGTTGACTTTCAGGAGCACATCGCCTTCCTCTATATTCGTGTGGGCAGGTCCCTCTGGAAGAACGATCTCTGCAACCAGTAGATTGGTCTCCTTAGGGAAGGCCTTGCGCATTTCGGCCTCCCATTCCGGCGTCAAACCGAGACGACGACATTCATCAAAGGGCTTCAGCAGGAATTGACACTGTATACTGCCCCGTTCGACGGGCTTTCCTTCTTGTATGCAGCGCAGGGCGCGCAATGGACGGTCGAGGGGAAGAAAGTAGTCGGTAGAGGCACCATCGGATCGACCTCCAGCTTGCAACGCTACAGCGAAGCCGTCAATGTTTACGACGGGACTGCCAGAACTGCCTCCGCTTGCTGCGGCATTTGCTTGATAATAGCACGTGTTGAAATCGCTATAGCCCTCGCCGTATTCAGGGGCGTTTCGATCAAGTCGACTAATGACACCGGAAAGGATGCTGAGCTTTTCACCCGCGTCGTTACCGACAACCCTTATCTCAACACCGACTGAGAAACAAATTAGTAACTTGGAGCTAACATTTGACCCGTGGCGATTGACATGCCTTTTGCCAGGTCTGGACGGAGGGGAAGGGCCTCTACAGGCATATACTTGATGGCGTTAGGATCGAAGCGCAGGATCCCGAAGTCGTGAACGGGGTCCCTGTAAACCGGGTAGGCGTCGACTTCCTCGTGGTTGTCAAAGACTACGTAACCCCAGAAGGGGCCAGCACCGACGACATGGCGATTAGTAAGGATGTATCCTTTCTCGGCATCGACGACAAAGCCGGTTGCTTCGCTAGCACAAGCCGCGTCGGTATCGAAGGAACACGTCTGACAGAAGCGAATAGACACGACATTCCGCACAACCTTCTCGACCATAGCCTGCCACTCGGCGCTGTCGCCAGGTTGGGCCTGGTACAAGGGAACAGCGTCCTCGTCAGGGATATCGGCAGCATCGATAAAGTTGCCCATCTCCACGTCGGGGGTGTTCTCGCTCGGGGAGAGTCTGCCGTTCAGGTGCCGGGACTGCTTGTTAGGCCTCTCGATGTCTGGGGACGGGACGTGCTTCCTTTTTGATCGCGTGGTTGGGCCTGTCCCATTCATAGTGACAGTAGTGGTTGATTCGCGGGATTCACTCGGTCGGGAAGCGGTACTGAAGAACCGACAATGCGGCTGGAGATGGGCCGGGACCGGGTAAGATTCGTGAAGAGTGCGGCAGACCAGCGAACCTGGCAGAGTGAATGGACGGGGATCAAATTGCAATCGTAGACTGCAGAGGGCGGTACCTGGTGCAAGGCTCAAAATACTGAGACTGTTCAGCCGAGGTAGCAAGCGCTTCATACAGCGCCGATTCACCCCCTTTTGTCTATACAATGGAACCCAGAACCAGAAATTCAAGTTCTATGTTGGGAATCATCGGACGTCGTGCAATCCAGAACGACTTGCACCAGTTAAACTAGCTATGCGCTGCGAGTCAGAAAGTATACCGGTACTAGTAGACAAAAGCCAACGCGGCAGGAAACATTTCGGGACGGGAAAGCAGAAGAGAACGTGTCCCTCGAAGATCGGTGCTGTGCTGTCCGAGGAGACACGTCTAACGTTACGTCTGCGATGCCGAAAATGCTAACCGGTTACCTAATGTTAAAACTTCGAGGCGGCAGGCACATGCGCAATGCTCCCCAATCCGCGCGCCTTCTCTTTACCTATCACAGGGTATCACAAGTATCTTGAAAGTATTTTCCTGGGCGGCAGGGATGCCGTCACGTTGATGTGCCCCAAAGTCTAGCACGGGCTTCGTTAACTTGCCTTACTAGAATCAGACCCTATTTTGGCGGTTATGGCTGTGCCTGGGGCGCAGCTGTGGCTAGGGCTCCCCAAAATTTGTAGCTTTAGATATACCGCCAAGGCGGACCCATAAAAAACCCACAAAAACACTCAAACCGCTAAAATAAAGCTTAATAACAAGTTGTAAATATTTTAAAAATCTTTTCAAAAATTTGGTAATTATAATTATAAACAATAAATAAATAATAAATAATAAATAAATAATAAATAAATAATAAATAAATAATAAATAAATAATAAAAAAATAATAAAAAAATAATAAATAATTAATAAATAATTAATAATTAATAAATAATAAATAATTAATTAATTAATTAAAATATCATTAAAAATAATTAAAAAATAATTAAAAAAATAATTACAATTTTAAAAAGGGTTTTAAATTATTTATATAATTTTTTAAAAAAAATATTAATTAATTAAAAATATTATCTTTTATTAAAACTGTAATAAGGTTTTTTTAAATAACAATTTTTTTCGATTTAAATAATTTTTTTCTTTAATACGATATAAAAATCGATCGAAATGCTAGAATTATTGTAACGACGATAGTTCTTAATATATTTATTATAACGATAAATTTTTTTAAAAAAATTTAATACTTAATGTTATATTCGAAATACGACGTATATAGTATTATTTTAAAACCAAATTTAATAATATAATTAATTAAATATTTTAAGCGGTTTTTAATTAAGATAATTACGAAACTTGTAATTAGTAATACGATATGTTATAATAAGATAAAATTTATTCGAAATATAACTTTAAGAGTAAAAATCTTAGAAAAAATTGTATTACGATTTAAGCTAAAACCGGTAATAAAAATAGTAGAATCTATATAAAAAGGTTATATAATTTAGATCTTTTTAACGTTAACATATAAGTAAATTTATATAAAAATTAATTATGTTTAATAAATTACATTTATAATAATTTTAAATTTTATTTGAAATTTAATTAATTTGCAAAAAAAAATATCCGATTGCTAAGTGTATTATTTAAATCACATTAATTTATAATATAACCTTATTATTTAAAACGTTTTTAATATTACGAAACGTAATTTAATTTCTTTATGACTTAAATTTTTACAATATTTCTACTAATATAAATCCGTACGACTTAGATTTAATAATTAGTTAAACTTTAAACCGTTATAAATTTGTTTTTTTTTACAAAGATTTAAAAAATTTATTAGTTATAACAGCTGAGTTAATTAATAAACTATTAAATCTAAGTCGACGGGTTTATATTGTTAAAAGCATTGTAGAAATTTAAACAATGAAAATAACTTAAGTACGTTTTGTAATACCAAAGATATTTTAAATAACGAAATTATATTATAAGCTAATATTATTTAAATTATAATAATAAACGTACCTATATATTAATTTTCTTTGTTACTATTTATTTTTACTTAATAAAGCTTTATTAAACGGTCGTTTACTGTTATTTAATAATGCTTAATTGCGATCTGCTAAATATCTATTACGTAATTCAAATTAAGATAATTTTCGTAATTTTTGACCTAACCGTTTCTATAAGTCGAACCTAGTGAAGTTGTATTACGGTCTCCCTTTTTCTAGGATCTTATCTTTAAGATTATCTTTTTTCTTTTAGCAAGTAATTTTTTTAACATATCGGATCGTATTATTAAGAATTGTCGTCAGGTTTCTTCGTTTATCGTACGTCGTTAAAACCTGCTTTTTATCTTTAACGAATTTAATTTCGAAATTATATCGTATTTTTTTGTATTTTTTTTAAAAGACTAGAAATGCGAAATAATAAAAAAAATTTCCAAATGCAAGGCGTATATTAAACGTGATTGTATTTGCAATAAAACCGGTGTTTTTTTATTTTCTTTAAAGAATATCCGTATCAAAAACTAGCGTTTAAAACGTAAAAAGTATTTACGAAAAAACGTTTTCTAGAGTTACAAAATTGTTATTAATAAGAGATAAACGAAGCTATTACGCAGTTAATCCGTTTTCGCAAATAAAAAAACGTTTTTTTCGTTCGAAAAAAAAATCAAAATAGTATAATAAAAGTTATAATCGCTGAAAAAGCTGGAAGAGTAGAAACGTTAAAAGCAGGCCAACGCTAAGACTTTTTTAGTCGCGCTTGCTTTCTTTGCTAACTCCAATTTGTTTGATATCGGCTATTAGCATATTTTTAATTATTAATTAACGTAACGCTATTAATATTTTATTTTATCCCTTAAAGAATTTAATTAATTTGGACTTAAGGTTTATAATATATATTTTTAACTTAATTAGCAAATTCTAAAATTTTAAATTTACCGTATAAGGTAACGAAATATATGCAAGTAATAACTTTATTCCGATTAAGAGATACGGAAAAATTAATATAATTTTTCGAAACCTTAACGGTATAAAAACGTTACGTTTGTACGACGTAATATATTACGAAAGTTTTATATATAATCTGGTATTTTTTCGATAGCTTCGAAAAAAAGGTTATTAATGAGATAATCGAAAAATTAATATTTTTATTGAAAATAAATATAATTAAATGGTTATTATATTAATGGATAAATTTAAATAATTTATTATTAAAAATAATTAACGTAGTAATTACTTATATAATTTTAATAACTTATAATCAAAATGTTAATTCGTAAATAACGAAATTATTACGAATCGGTAACAGCATTATATGGCATTTAAAATTAAAATATTTAGAATTCGAAATAATCGTTTAATTATAATTCTATATGAAAAAAATCCGCCTAAAGGGTTTTATAATAATTAAATATTAGGTATATGGCAAAGTAAAAGTTAAAAGGCTAATACGCCGTAAACCAAAAAAGGGAATATTTCGATTAGGATAAAAAATCTTTATTAATTTTATAAATTTTAAAAACGATTCTGAAAAATATAAATACGTTATGTTTGTTACTAATAGATATTTAGGTTTTATTTGAGATATTTACCTTAAGAACCGAAAGCAAAATATATTAATTATAACGTTTCGATATTTTTTAAAAAAAGTTTTAAAGAATTATAATAAGGTTTTTTTTTAAATAATTAAATACGATAATAAAATTCCTAAAAATTACCAATTTCGAAATATATTTTAATTGCTTTTTTTAAATATTAAATTTGAATTTTTATTATTACATATCTAGGTTTAAAATAAAAATATAAAGCGTTTAAGAAATATAATTAAAGAAAAAGTAATTACGATACGAAATAACGTTAAGTTATTTTTGTTCCTAATTGTATATATCTTTAAAGAAGTAATATATTTATATAACCGTAATTTTAAATATGCATTTTTTGGTAAGATTTATACGAAATTTATTATATTTATTTAACGTATAAAAACAACGTTATAATACTTAATTAAAAGCTTTAATAAATTTATTTACGAGTATACAGTTATATAGCTTACGTTATAATAATTACCGTTATAAACAAAAAATAAAAATTTTAAAAGTTAAATTTTAAAACATAAATTAATTATTTTGTTAATTATCGATTTACGAATATTTACGAAATCTGAAATTTATTAATTAATAAGGTTATTATTATTCGAAATATATAATTTAATAAAAAAGCAATTTTTTAAGTAAGATTAAAAATTTAAAAGATAACTTTTTGTATATTATAGATAAAAAATTAAAGAAATTATTTCGATAAGTAAATATAGCTAATTAAAATAATAATTATTTAATTTATACATAAAAAAAGATAAAAACCTAAATAAAATAATTTAATTACCGGCTAAATAAAAAATTAATTATAAAAAGGTATTAACATAAAATATATACGGAATAGAAAAAAAATAAGTTTATTTATAAAAAATTAATTATTCTTATACGACTGTTATATTCGAATTATTTTCGTTTTTTGGACTATTACCGCCATTACCGTTTACCCTGATAATTGTTACGATTATTATGTTGACAGAAGGAATAAAAATAACCTTAAGTTCCCCTTATATTGTTCAACTTACAGTGACGGTAAAAAACGAAGATATTTTACAGGTTATAAACGTAAGTTTCTCGTATATTCCGTATTAAGAAGATATTATCCAAAATGAATATAAAGTACAAGAAACCGTATTTAATATAAAACGTTTAACCCTTTTTATAAGTCCGTACGATAACCGGCCGATAAATTATAGAAATTTAAAAAAGTTAATTACTCGAAATACGTATTATTTTAATCGAAAAAGTAATAATATTTTGGCATATAAAAAGGTATTTAAATTATAAAACCGGGTACATAAACGTAATTTATCGTTATTGCCGCGAAATTATAAAAAGTTAAATATATATCCGTTAAAAGAAATATTTCGTAAAACCGAAAAAACTTATTTATAAAGCTATAGAAAAATACGATTATAGAAAACCGTTAATTAATTTTTTGTTAAAAGAAAATAGGTTCTAAAGTATATATAGATATACGTTTATAAATTTAAGAAATATGCTTAATTTTAAAAATATAAGGCCCGTTTTGTCGTACGAAACGATTAATAACTTAGAACCGTTTAAAGTAATATATATATAATTATTTTTATTAAAAGGTCGTTTTAAATTTTAATCGTTATTACGATTAAATTCGATTTAAAGTTTGAGTAATATAAAGTTATAAATGTTTTTATAAATATTAATTTACCTTATAAAATATATATAAAAACGCCTTTAAAATATTCGTAACGTAATAAAATTCTTTTAATTAAAAAATATTATATAAATTAAGGGAATTACTTTTGTTATAATAAAAAGATTTTATTAAAACGTTTAAAAAGTTAAAACTTAATTCTATTTTTTATAAATCTTATTATTTTATTCGTTAAAGAATATTTATTTATTTATTTATGAAATATATTATTATAATATATTACGAAAAAACATATGATTTTATTAATTAATTAATTTAACAAATACAGAAATAATATATTTTAATAAGGAATAAAAATTTATAACAATCCTTTAATATCAAAATAATTAAAAATAAATGTAATAAGAAAATCTAGTTATTTTAATCCGATTTCATAAATAAATTAATTAATTTAATACCTAAAAAAATCTGAATAATTTCTTAAAAATAGTTATAACTGGCATTAAATTATTACTTAATTTTAATTTAACCTATTTAAGCTTTATTAATAAATATTAAAAAAACGGTTTTATTTTTTTCATAATAATTAATATATAACTCGAAATATTTTTTGCAATATTTTAATTTATCCGATTTAATTTAAACCTTAACGACGTAGATTATAAAATTACCGACCGAATTATATTATACTTAATCGAAACCAAAGCGCTAATATTATAATTCGAGGGTAAAAATTTATTAAATATTTGGAATAATATTTTTTTGCAAATAATACGATCGACCGAAAAAGCTGTTAAGCTTACGTTATAAAGTTATTCAAAAAAATAATAAAATAACGAGCGAATAAGCAAAATATAATAATTACTTTTATAATAAAAATGAAATTATTATTTCTTATGTAAATTATAAAAAAATTAAAAATTATTTTGAAAATAAAACCGTTAAATATATAATATAATATTTAATAAATTATACGGCTTATTAAGGCCGATATTATCTTATTAATAACAAAATTATAACATATAAATATATATAATTATTAGTTATAATAAACCGTAAAAAAGAACTTAATTAAAATAGATTATACGTTTATAAATAATATATTAGCCGACGGTTTAACGAAAACCTTATTATACGGACTTTTTAAGTATTTTAAAAAATAACTAAAATTAATAGA
Source organism: Monosporascus cannonballus (assembly GCA_004154925.1). NCBI lineage: Eukaryota > Fungi > Ascomycota > Sordariomycetes > Xylariales > Monosporascus > Monosporascus cannonballus. The sequence continues at coordinate 87,459 of QJNS01000025.1, forward strand.
TATTACGAAAGCCCTCGATTAATAGAAAAACGCCTTACGAAAAATTTTCCAAAAAAATTGGCTAATTAAAAATATTTAATCGCCGAAAAAAAGGTAAAATAAATAACTATAGCTCTAGGAGTTATAAAAATTAACATCGTAAATACTTTAAGATATTAAAGGGGTATGTCGGCTAGCAGAAGGTACTCTAGCACCCTATATACGAAAGATTCCTTCTAATCAAAATATATATGTTCCGGAACTAGATCACCTTAAAGTGCAGTGCGCGTTCTAAAGCACCTGCAACTAGTTATCAATATACATATAACTGATGTCCCTTATATCTGACAGATATACTTTTCGAATACCTTTTGTTAGGCCTTCGAAATAAGGTAAATTATGTTAAATAAAGGTGTTTTTTCTGAGATCAGATCTATTATATGTTTTGTTTTTAACAATTAAAGGAATTTCTTTATTACTTTTTTAGAATATATTTGCTAGAAACTTTCCAGATATATAGAAATGTTAATTATCTTCCGTTTTTATTATTCTTTAAATTTTGAAATATTTAATTTGTTAACTAAGCCTACTATATTAATAATAAAGGCTTGCTTTTCAGAAAACGTTAAGTTTGTAGTCTTTTGCTCGTCAACCTTTTGTAATAATTTATATAACTATTAATATATAGCTATATCTAATAAGAAGTTTAATCTATCTATTCCTAATCTAGATAATAAGAAATCGAATATTTTCTAGTTACGGCATATTATAAAGTAAATTTGCTTAAATTTTCGTTTATTCTCGTTATTATTTATTATATTAACAAAAATCTCGTAAACTCTATAACACTTAATACACGCTGTTAAAGCTAAAAAAGCTCGGAATATTTACCGAAACTGATTAAAAATTAAACTTTTTCGCTAACCTTTTACTTATAATATTCACCTATACTCCGATATCTATATCTATTTATACTACTATATCTCTCATATTTCTTTTAATAAATACTCTTTCTTTAAAGGGCGGCTTTACTTCGACTATTTTACAATTATTAGCCGAAATAAATTAAACGTATATGCTTAATCCGGCTCCTTTTTTGGGTTTACGTCTAAGAACTAATCTAACTTATCGTTATATATTATAACGTTCTATATAGCTTTTGGAAGTCGATTTCTATATAGCCGAGGTAACACAGTTTTCGTATCTTTTTTAGGTTTGCAATTTACGCTTTTATAACCTAGCTTTCTATAATTATAATACTTAAATAAGCCTTTATAAACGTTAAAGGTATTAGATCGTATAAATTTGCTTCGATCGAAATTAAATCGGTAATTATTTATCTTTCGAATATAAAAACGCTCGCGGTTTTCATTATTCTTACGTAATGTCTTTAATTTACTTTAGAAATCTCTTTTTTTAAAAACGTTAAAATAAAATCGTTTATCCTTATTAATATCTTTAATAAAAATAATCGGTTTTCTTTCGCCTTTTTTTTAGATGTCTTAATAACACTTCATCTTATTTACTACGTTATTAATTAGTTTTAATTTAACGTTTTTTTCGTAATAAAGTATTTTGTAAATCTGGTCTTAATTTATAAAAATAATCAAAAATAAAAGGTTTATAATCTCGATTATTTTCTATTTTAAAGGCGTTTGTAAACTTTATTTTATAAATTAAAACCTTTATTTAATGTAAAAGTTTAACAGCGATTAATGGAGCCGCTATTGTAATTCTATAAACTATTCTCTATATTTTCTATCGAAAAATTAGGATTTATGTAGCTTTTTCTAATAAAAATCTATAAATTTTTCATTTTTAGATTTTTTTATAATCAAAGTAATTAAGTATAACGCGGTATAATTGCTAAACGTTCGCAATAAAAACATCTACATAACCCATAACCTATTAAATATAAGTAAAGATATTTCGTGTAACGGCATAGAAGAACAAGAGTCTAGCTATTACACTACTTAAAAGTGGAACGTTGTCAAGTCGAGCTCTAGCCGCCTTGTTCTGCTCTATATATCTACAAGGTGCCACTTAGGACTGTGACATTTCGCCCTAGCTTTTCGGCGTAAATTTTCGTAACAATTTCTATTCAATCTTTTTTCTTTTTAATTAATATACGTTTAAAAAACTTCGAGCAATTATAACGCAATATTTACTTATCGCTCTTAGGCTTTTGTAACGATATCGCAATTAATTTATAAAATTCTACTTTTTAACTTATGCTATTATTTATTATTCGGCCAGTTATTGAAATGGGGCGAGGTGTTACACCCATCATCAGGCTCGGCTAATTAAAAAGCTCGAGTTTTGCATATATATTAAAAAGTTCTTTTTCGCTATAGATTTAACTCTTAGGCATTATTAATTACTATGACCACTTAGCATATATTTTGTCACTTTAGTAATCGAAGTTTAATATTAATAATATAATCGAATTAAGTTTTTTATTTCGATAATCCCATTTCGTAATGTGATATAATATAGTGACCCGTATTAATCAAGACCAATTTTCTCCTCCTCTACTTTAATTTATTATCGAAATAAGTTCGAATATTACTTACTTTATTAACGAATAATTTTCAAAATCTAGTTATTATTAAGGTGTTTAACCCTTTTTTTATTTTAAATTCTAAGATGTAGTCGTTATACTACCTTCGTTTTTCGATCGTTTAGCTAACAGTTATCGGAACGTATTTTTATTATATATATAAAGTAATTCGAGATTTCGAAAATTATAATTGTCTCTTCGTTAAACTTTGTTATAGGCTTTTCGCCTGTTCTCGTATCGTAATCGATTATTTATCGGTTAAATTTCAATGAGCGATTTTTTAAACTAATAATCTAAGTTCGTTTTATAATCGGCAAGCTTTGTTTTTAATAATTATCGTATTATCTTCTATAATAAAAATAAAAGAATTATAAATTAATAAATAACTGTAAGCTAGGGTAAGATAATTTTCGACGAATCGTAAAGCAAATTTCAAGAAATATATATATTAAGTTACTTCTATCTGGCGTTTTTTATTAGCTGCTAAATAGTTATTTGTACTAGCGCATAGGTCTGTGACTAGTCGAACACCAGCCGCAGCTCTATAGGAGCTGTATTTTCACAATAACCTAGATACTAGAATAAAATTCGAAAATAAGAAATAGTCTCGGTTTTTTCGAAAAGAAGTTCTTCGACGTCTTGACGCTATAAATAAACGTATTATTTAGTTTAAAAAGAACAAAAATAATCTTACGACGTCTTTTTAAACCGTTTATAAAAAGTTTGAAAAAAAGGAGAAGGCTTTCGAAATCGAGAAGCTCTTTCGAGCGAGTCAAATTATTTAGCTAAATTCTACTAAAAAACTAGGAAAAGTCTTTAAAATTCCTAAGCTGATACTTTTGAACGAAATTTTAACTAAATTATAACTGTTCTTAATCTAATATCAAGCATATTTTAAATACTTTTCTATTCAACTTATTATGTGTATTATATAAGTTAAATTTGCAATTAAACGATTTACTAAAAATGCAACCATTTAATTTAAGCCTATTATAAAGAAATATATAATTTTACTAGCAAAAACACAAAACGCGGAAATAATATAAATATATAACAATTATAAACTATTTAAATAAGTATTAATAAAAGTTTTTAAACTAGTAAACCAAAAATAATAAAAGCTGAAATACAAATTCAGCAATTACGATAGAAAAAAAACCAATATCCAGTTATGGTAGTATATTTATTTAACTGATATCTAAGTTAAATTAAAGGCTAAAAACTTTAATAATAAAGCATTTCGATAATTTAAAAAATATGTATAAAAAGCTTTTTAAATTTAATTAACCCGATTATTTATCGGATTATATCTGTAATAATATATATAGCTCGTCCTTATAAGGTGGATTAGGATGTCCAAATCTCAATTAGAGTTTGAAATTGCTAATCTTTTAATATTGTAATTAGCGTCGCATCCTCGCTATCTTACAATATCGTTATAGCGATTAAGATTAATAACCGATAATATGTCTAGCATATTAAAGACATTAAAGAAAAAAATAATTGCAAATTTTGATATACGATTAATACTAATATTTTTAATATAATAACACTTTTTACAGTATAAAACCGAGACTTATAGAATTCGAAGTTATTCATAAAAAAAATTAAAGCCAGATTAAATACTATAATTACGAGAAAAAAGAATATAAGACTTATAAATATTTTTATCTAAAAATTATAAGAAAATAATTAAATACCTATACTAAAAGAATAGACTAGAGATAAGTAAAATAACGATAATAAGATTATTAATATAATTCGAGCCCAGTAGAAAAACGGGCTATTTTGATAAGAATTTCGATAAAAGATATAAAAAGCCAAAAAAATTAGCCTAAAAAGCGGCTAAAAAAACAGCAAAATATCTTTAGAAAATAGCTAAAAAAATATTAGAAGTAAACGAAAAACATTTGTCCTAAATGTTCTGATTAATATAGCAGAGTATACGCTATATATTGTTGACAACAGAATTACTTTGATTATAAAAATGAAAGCAGTATATCTATAAAGAAATTATCCGTATATATTATAAAAGATTCAATTTCTAAACTAAATGAAAAATAATAAAAACAACAAATAATAATATTAGCATTTTCGATCTATATTCCGGGAAAATAATTTTTATTAATTAACCGTTATGAAAAGTTAACTTAAAAAAGACAATGCTGAGAGACAATCTTATTCTATTATAATAAATAATATAATTATTCAACGAAAGAAAGGTTAATTTAAAATACAGTAAAAAATCATTGCTAAAAGGCTATTATATATTTTTATTTTTAGTTAATATTTACCGTAAACTTTAACGAAAAAAGGTTTTTAAGGAACAAATTCGACAATTTACTTAGAGATTTTATAAGAAAATAACGAATTTTAGAAAATTTATTAAGATATTATATATTATATAGGAAAATAGCTTATCTAATATGAAAAATTACAATAAAACTGAAAATAATTAATACAATTCGAAAAATAATACGTCGACAACGACGACAAGTGTAACAGCTTAACGCGCTATATAGAAAAATATAGATAAGGCTTGATAAATTCGAAAAAAAAATTAAAAGACGAAAATTACATATAAAAAAGCTGCAGAATAATAAAACCTTAAAAAATTAAAAAGAGCTTTTAAAAAGAGTCTTAAATACGATAATAAAAGCCGTTAATAATCTTATTATCTGTAAGATAATAAATAGCTGTAAGCTGGGGTGAGGTGATCTCCGACCAGTCGTAGAGCAGATTTTAAGAAGTGAATGTATTAGATTACTTCTGTCAGATATAAAGAACATCAGTTGTGTATGTGTATTGATGACTAGTTACAAGTGCTTTAGAACGCGCACTGCATTTTAAGGTGATCTAGTCCCGGAACATATATGTTTCGATCAGAGAGAATTTTCCGTATATGGGATGTTAAAGCACCTCCTACTAACTGATATACCCCTTTAACACCTTAAAGTATTTACGGTATTAATTATTATAATTCTTAAAGCCATAGTTATTCATTTTATCTTTTTTCCAATTATTATTTTTTTAATTAATTAATTTTCCTTTAAAATCTTTCATAAAGCGTTTTTCTATTAATCGAAAGCTTCCGTAATATTTATTAATCTTAATTACTTTTTAAAATATTTAAACAATTTACGTAACAAAATTTTCGTTAAACCGTTAACTAACATATTATTTATAAATATATAATTTACTTTAATTAAATTCTTTTTTGTAATTTATTATAATTAATAATTATATATATTTATATATTATAATTATATTATTAACAAGGTAATATAGGTATTAATAAATCGAATAATTTATTAAATATCGTACTATTTATTTAACGGTTTTATATTTAAGATTTAAATTTAATTTTTTAATTAATTAAAAACTAAATAATTTGTTTTTTATAATTTACGCAAAATATAACAATTTTGTTTTCATTATAAAATTAATTATTATATTTTATTTATTCGCCCGTTATTTTATTATTTTTTCGAATAATTTTATAATATAAGGTTAAAAATTATTTCAGTTAATTATATTATTTATTAAAAAAATATTGTTTTAAATATTTTATAAATTTTTACCCCCGAATTATAATATTAACGCTTTAATTCCGATTAAATATAATAAAATTTTGGCGGTAATTTTATAATATATATTATTAAGGTTTAAGTTAAATCGGGCACATCGACATATTACAAAAAATATATTAAGTTATATATTAATTATTACGAATTTTTTTAATATTTATTAAAAAAGCTTAAATAAGCTAAATTAAAATTCGGTAATAATTTAATATTATTTATAAATATATTTAAGAAATTATTTTAATTTTTTTAGATATTAAATTAATTAGCTTATTTATAAAATCAGATTAAAATAATTATAATTTCTTATTAAATTTAATTTTAATTATTTTAATAACAAAAAGTATTATAAATTTTTATTTTCTGTTAAAATATACCATTTTTATATTTATTAAATTAATTAATCGATACAATCTTAAATTGTTTTGAAATATATTATAATAATATCATTTATTAAAAAATAAATACCTTTTAATAAATAAAATAATAAATTTCGTAAAAAACAAAATGAAATCCTAATTTTTTAAATGTTTTAATAAAATCCTTTTATTATAATAAAAATAACTTTCTTAATCTATATAATACTGTTTTAATTCAAAATATTTTATTACGTTGCGGATATTTTGAAGGTAATTTTATATATATTTCGTAAGATAAATTAATATTTATAAAAATATTTATAACGTTATATTACTTAAGTTTTAAATTAAACCTAATTATAATAACAATTAAAATTTGAAATAACCTTTTCACGAAAATAATTATATATGTATCGTTATAAATAGTTTTAAGTTATTAATTATTTCGTATAACAAAATAAGCTTTATAATTTTAAAGCCAGTTATATTTATTAAATTTATAAACGTATATTTATATATATTTTAATACTTAGTTCCCTTTAATAAAAAACTAATTAACGATTTTCTAAAATTATATTTCCTTATAATTTTATAAATAATTTTTTTCAGCTTTATAAAATATCTCTTTTAACGAATAGATATTTAGTGTTTTATAGCTTCGCGGCAGTAATAATAAATTACGTTTATATATCCGGTTTTATAACTTAAATACTTTTTTATTTATTAAAATATTATTATTTTTCCGATAAAAGGAACATATATTTTAAGTAATTAATTTTCTTAAATTTTCGTAATTTACCGGCCGGTTATTATACGTATTTACAGAAAAAAACTAAACATCCTATATTAAATACGGCTTCTTATACCTTATATTGGTTGCGGATAATATTTTCTTGATACGGAATATACGGAGAGCTTATGTTTATAACTCGTAGAGTATATTTATTTTTTACTGTTATTTTAGGTTAAATAATGTAAAGGAAATTTAAAATTACTTTTATTTTATTTTTATCGGCATAATAATCATAATAATTATCAAAATAAACATTAATAATAATAATAATTCAAATAACGGAAATAATTCGAATATAATAATGATATAAGAATAATTAATCTTTTACGAATAAGTTTATTTTTTTTATTCCGTATATATTTTAAATTAATACATTTTTGAAATTATTTTTTTCATTTAGCCAGTAATTAAATTATTTTATTTACGTTTTTATCCTTTTTTATACATAAATCAAATAATTATTATTTTAATTAGGTATTTTTACTTATTAAAATAATTTTTATAATTTTCTTTTATAATATATAAAAAGGTATTTTTTAAACTTTTAATATTACCTAAAAAATTGACCTTTATATTAAATTATATATCTTAAATAATACTAACTTTATTAATTAATAAATTTTAAATTTCGTAAATATTTGTAAATCGGTATTTAACAAAATAATTAATTTACGTTTTAGAATTTAATTTTTAAAGTTTTTATTTTTTATAACAATAATTATTATAATATAAATTATATAACCGTATATTTATAAATAAACTTATTAAAGCTTTTAATTAAGCATTATAACGTTATTTTTATATGCTAAATAAATATAATAAATTTTATAAAATTTGGCTAAAAAATACGTATTTAAAAATACGGTTATATAAATATATTACCGCTTTAAAAATATATAAGATTAAAAACGAAAATAATTTAACGTTATTTTATATTATAATAGCTTTTTTCTTAATTATATTATTTAAAAACTTTATATCCACGTTTTAAGCTTAAATATATAATATTAAAAATATATGTTAAATGTTTAGAAAATAATTAAAATATATTTCGAAATTAATAATTTTTTAAAATTTCTAAAAATTATTAAAACGTTATATTTAATATATTTTACTTTTAAATTTTGAAGTAAATATTTTAAATAAAACGTAAGTATTTATTAGTAATAAATATAACCTATTTATATTTTTAAGGTTCTTTTTAAAATTTATAAAATTAATAATATATTTTTATCTTACTTGAAATATTTTTTTCTTAATTTATTACGTATTAATATTTTAGTTTTTATCTTATTATATATTTAGCATTCGATTATTATAAAACCCTTTAAACGGATTTTTTTATATAAAATTATAATTAAGTAATTATTTCGGATTTTAAATATATTAATTTTAAATATTATATAATATTATTAATTTATAATAATTTCGTTATTTACGAATTAACGTTTCGTTTATAAATTATTAAAATTATATAATTAATTATTACGTTAATTCTTTCGATAACGAATTAATTTAATTTATTTATTAACGTAATAATTATTTAATTATATTTATTTCGACTAAAATTATTAATGTTTCGATTATTTTATTAATAACCTTTTTTCTAGAACTGTTAGAAAAATACCAAATTATATATAAAATTTTCGTAATATATTATATCGTATAGATATAATACTTTCGTATTACTGAGGGTTCGAAAAATTATATTAACCTTTCCGTACCCCTTAATCTGAATAAAATTATTATTTACGTATATCTTATTATTTTATACGATAAATTTAAAATTTAAAAATTTATTAATTAAATTAAAAATATATATTTTAAATCTTAAATCCAAAATAGCTAAATTCCTTAAAAGATAAAATAAAATACTTATAACGTTTTATTAATTAATAAATAAAAATATATTAATATTCGTTATAACCTTTTTAAAAATTAATTTATCTTTTATATAATAAGTTTTTCTATAATTTTCGATAAATAGTCGATTTTTTTCTTTAAAAATTAAGCGCCGGAAATTCGTCCTTAAATATATATTATTATTCTATCGTTAAACCTGAAATTTCTAAAACTTTCTCTAAAAATATATAATAATAATTAAATAATATGTAATAATTAATTAACTATATTTTATAATAAGTACCTTATACATTTAATTTTTAATACTTTTATTTATTACCATTTTAATTCGTATAAAACCCTTTATAATTATCTTATTTCGGCTTATAGCTTAAAGTTCTTTTTCGTAATTAAAAATTAATATTTTTAAAATCTTTTTAATTAAAATTGTCTTAATTAAACAAATTTATAAATATTCCGTAAAACATTAAAAACGTTATCTTACTATTTCTTAACAATTAATATAAGTTCGTTATAATTGAATAAAATAATAAAATTATTATTATTTCTTAATAATTAATCGTATTATTATTAATTTCGAACTTTTTTATTATCTGAAAAATAATTATCTAAATCCCGATAATAAAGGCTAATATTATATATAAATCGTTAACTTATACGATCGTTATCTTTATTTTCAAAAAATTATATTATTATCCCTAGGGCATAATTTTTTATTATTTTACGATTTATTCGTTTAATGTTTTTATTAATTTCGAGATTTACTTTAACCGTTTACGGTATTTTCTTTAAATATTAATTAGGAATTTGCTGTTGTACATTTTGCCAGATTTACTTAAACTGGCGTATCACTTTCGTAAATTCTTTCCTAAAAAAAGCTAATTTTTTTAATTGCTGGAAATACTAATTCTAAGATTTATTTCGTAAGGTCGTTAATACTTTTGCAAAAAGTATCGTATTTCCGATTTTTATAAATATACGCCGTAAAGTTTTAATTATAGGCGTATCTATTTCCGGTCGTTATTTTAAAGGTATTCGTTAAGTAATTAATATAATCGATTTCTTCAATAATTTCTTTAAAGAATATAAATATAAACAAAAAACCGTTTGAGGTATTAATTCGTATCGTATAACGGATTCGTTTTTTTAAGTAAAAAACTATATTAAATTTTATAAGTTTAATAGGCTACTAAAGATTTTAATTAAGATCGATATAATTCTAAATATCGAACGTATATATTCTAAATTAAAATTCGCCTTTAAAACAATCCCAGTTTTTAAGTTCTTTATAAATAACGGAAAACGTTAATAATACGGTCGCTATTATTATTATTAACGTATTTCGATAATTACAACTGATATATAGCTTATATCATCTTAATAACAGTTAATTAATTAATATATATTCTAATAAAGCGAATAAAACTTTTAATTGTCAGATATAAAGGACATTAATTATATATATATATATTAATAACTAGTTGCAAATGCTCTAGAACGCGCACTGCACTTTAAGGTGATCTAGTCTCGAAACATATATGTTTCGATCAGAGGGAATTTTCTATATATAGAGTGCTAGAGCACCCTCTGCTAGCCGACAACTTCTATCTGGCATTTCCCACTAGCTGCTAGATAGTGGATTTATACTAGTAAGTGGGTAGGTGGCTGATCGGTGGCTGGTCGGCTACCAGCCTCATTCTTATACGAGCTGTATTCTCACATCATCTTGGATATACGAATTGGAATATATTAGTATACAGTAATAATAAATTGCACAACTCTAGACAAAAATTACATTATACTGTATATAGTTAATAAGTTTAAATTGTTATGAAAATACAAGTTAAAACGTTATATAGTTACGAACGTCGAAGTTAGAAATTTGTTTACGATAATGAAAAATTTTTATGCGAAATTAATTACTCTGAGATTTTTATATAAGAACGAAATTAAAATATTAATTTCAATATCGTTCCAATTAGAAATTATAATATAATTTTAGAAAAACTATGAATGCAGTAGTATAAAGTTCTAATTAAAAGAAAAACTGGCCAAATAGAGTTTACTTTATACTTTATTAACAAATACGTAAAAATCGAGATCTTAATATTCGATCTAATATAACAACGAATATAGAAATAAAAATTTAATAAATACTTTATTATTCAAAAAGAATAAATATAAAAAGAAAAATAGATGTTAAAAAAATTCACCGTATTATTATTACTATTAACGCGAAATTAAAACAATTAAATAACGATTTAAAATAATAGCTTTAAAAATTAAAAAGTTTAATTAATATATTACCATAATACTATTAACATCAGTAGCTTTTTAGAAAGAAGCTCGATATAAAGTTAATAAAATATAACCAATAAAATTATAGAATAATTTTCAGAAAAGGTTTTTCGACGAAGTTTTATCTGATTTATAATTTTAACGAAAACGAATTACGCGTTTTTAAAAAATATTTAGAAGATCGACTATAAAAACAATAAATTTAATATTTAAAATTACCAGCAGAGTATTTTAAATTTTTCGTGCTTAAAAAAACAAGACATTACGATTTGTAATTAATTATCGATAATTAAACTATATTATTATTAAATATTAAATATTATTTTTCTTAATTTATAGAAATAAAAAACTCGATTTTACGAAGCTAAATAATTTATAATATTCGACTTCAGAAATAAATATAATCTTGTTATGATTAAAAAATATTTAAATAAAAAATAACATTTAAAACAAACTAGAAACTATTTAAGTACTTGGTTATACTAATAGAATTTACGAACGTACTAGCAATTTCTAGCGAATAATAAATTATGTACTATAAAAATACCTCGATATTTTTACTATATATTATCTTAATAATATTTTTATTTTTTCGAAAACGAGAAATAATACCTATAAAATACGTTTACAAAGTTATTTAAGTTTTACAAAACGCAAAGCTGCTAATTAACGTAGAAAAAAATTAATTTTATATCTAAAAAGTAAAATATCTATGATATATTATTACTTTGACATATATTAAAATAAACTTTAAAAAAGATGGTTGCAATTATAAAATAACGAACGCTAATTACAGTTAAAAAATTCAGATATTCATTAAATTCGCCAATTATTAAAAGAAGTTTATTCGAAATTTTAGTACAATAGTTATACTCTTAATTAATCTTATGAAAAGAGTTTAAATAAAGGCTTAAAATAAAAAATATTTGAAAAAATCAAAGACAGAATTATTAACGAATTAATATTAATTATGTACGATCTAATTTGCTCTATTAAGCTAAAGACCGATATTTCAAATTACGCGTTAAATGTAATAATCAAACAATAAAATAATTATGTAAGATAAGCGAGGGTGCGACGCTAACTACAAGACTAAAAGATTAGCAATTCCAAGCCCTTTTGGGCTATATCAGCAACTAGTGACTTTTCTTGATATTTGGAGACGTCTTATCAGGATATATAGGGTCCTGTTCTAGCTCTTTTAGCTATAGGAAGCCGTATTATCTTACAAATTAAGGCAAATTGTTCCCTATTAGATTCTTTTCGTACAAATTAAAAAAAAGCTAAACTTAATTACGGTATTTCGAATAAAAAGCTTATAAAAATCGTTATAGTCTTTAAACTATCTAGATATTTTCTGAAAGAAAACTTTTATTAAATTAAAATCTATACGGATTATCAAAGTCTTACCCGTTTTACTACGACTAGAAAATTTACAGAACGATAATTAAAATATACAAAAAAATTAACAAGCTTTGATTTCGTTATTATTTATAAAAAGAGCTTAAAAACGGTAAAGTCGATATTTTAAGTAAGCATTCGAATTTCGAAAAAAAATGTTCAAAATTAGCAATATAATATTTAATACTACTATAAAAAGTCATTTACGCTTATAATAGATTACGACAATTCGAGCAGTATCTTTTAATATATATTAGAAAATCTAACAATATAATAATAGTTCTTTAAAAAATTAAAGAATAAATAAAATATACATTTTAAAAGAATATTAAAAAGATCTGCTACGAAAAATACATAAATATCAATTATATAAATGTCTAGAGATTTATAAAACCTTAAAACAATTTTAACTTATATAATATTTTTCAAAAATAAAAATAATAATTTAAAAGATTCGAAAATAATACGATCTATATAGCAAAACTAAAATACGACGATATAAACTTTATAGAAAATTATAACTATTACTAGTTTCAAAACGACTATAAGACATAATTATTATAAATTTCATTATTAATTTTCTCTTGTTTAAAAGTCTAACGATAAAGATATATTATAATAATATCTTCGTAAATATTAACGAATTTACAAAACTGCTTTACTTTTTACTTTATTAAAACAAATACTAACGGGCAGCAAATAATATATATTTTCTTTGGAAATATCTTTAATATATATCGATTATTACATAAAATCGTCTTTGATAAAAGAACTACGTTTATCTTAAAGTTTTGGCCAAGCTTTATAACGTAAATTAGCTTAGATTATAAGTTATCTAGCGCGTTTAAATCTGAGATAAATAAATAAACAGAACGATTAAGCCAAATGCTAAAAACCTATTTACGATGTTATATCAACTATAAATAAAATATTTGGGTTAAGAAATTATCTACCACCTAGTTGACTTATAATACCAGCTACTACGAAAATATTAAAACAATCTCAGCATACGTAAACTTTGATTTTATCTTAGAAATTTAAAGAAAAGTACGCGACGACGGTTTAATTAATATTAAAGCAATTCTCATATCAAAATAGCTTAAACAGTTATATAGAAAAATAAAAATAGAACTAGAATTCTTACACAACTAAATCAAAAATATTACAACTAGAAAAGGTTAAAAAGATTAACCTTTTTAAAAAGAAAAATAAATTACTTAGTTAGTAAAAATATTAAAATAAAACACCAAAATTAAAAACTTGACTTTAAGTATATCGATCTATATAAAATCAGTAAGAAAAATTTTAAAAAACAACTACCGATTAAAACTTCTACCAGAAGTTAAACTCTATCTAATCTTTTATATTTTCCTGCTTAAGTTAGCAATAAATATTATTAAAATATATACATTGTAAAACGACATAAAGATAAAAAATAGTACGACTTACGAAATAAAGAAAATCATAAATATACGGATATAGATAGACTTACTTAGTACCTAATTAAATAAAAAAAACTACTCAATTTTTAAAAAATTCTAAAAATCTACTAAAAATCTTATTAGTATCTAACGTCTATTGAAAAACTTTTATTAATAACGACAAGTTTACCAGAAATAAGTACGTTTCAGTTAACGTTTTCGAAAAACCAGTCGGTACTAATATTCGTTATACCTATTTTAGGAATTAATTATTTTTTATATAATAAGTTTTTCCATAATTTTTAATAGGCGGTCGATTTTTTTCTTTAAAAATTAATGAACGAAAATTCGTCCTTAAAAATATATTATCACCTTGTCGTTAAAACAGAAATTTTTCAAAGTTTTTTTAAAGAATATATAATAATAATTAAATAATATATAGTAATTAATTAAGTATGCTTCATAACGAATATTCTATACGTTTAATTTTTAACTTTTTCGCTTATTATTATTTTGGTCTGTATAAGAACTTTTACGATTACCTTATTTCGGCTTACGGCTTAAGGTGTTTTCTCGTAGTTAAAAGTTAATATTCTTAAGATTTTCTTAATTAAGATCGTCCTAATTAAAGAAATTTACCAATATTCTGTAAAACGTTAAAAATATTATCTTAATATTTCGTAATATAAATATAGTATAAGTTATAATCTAATAATCTAAAAAAAATTAATTATATTATTATTGATTTTAATTTTTTTATTATTTGAAAAATAATAATTTATATTTTAATTATAAGGGCTAATATTATATATAGGTTATTAACCTATATAATTGTCGTTTTCGTTTTTAAAATATTATATTATTATTTTAAGGCTATACTCTTTTATTATCTTATAATTTATTCGTTTAACTTTTTATTAGATTTCGACATTTATTTTAACGTTTCGCGATATTTTCGTTAAATATTAATTAGGAATTTGTTATTATATATTTTGCCAGATTTACGTAAATTAACATATTATTTTCGTAAGTTTTTTCCTTGAAAAAAACTAAATTTTTTTAAATATTAAAAATATTAATTTTAGGACTTATTTCGTAAGGTCGTTAATATTTTTGCAAAAAGTATCGTATTTTCGATCTTTATAAATATATGCTGTAAAATCTTGATTATAAGTTTATTTACTTTCGGTCGTTATTTTAAAGGTATTCGTTAGGTAACTGGTATAATCGATTTTTTCGATAGTTCCTTTAGAAGATATAAATATAAATAAGAAACCGCTTGGAATATTAATTCGTATTATATAGCGGATTCGTTTCTTTAGATAAAAGGTTATATTAGGTTCTATAAGTTTAATAAGCCATTAAAAGTTCTGATTAAGATCGATATAATCCTAAATATCGAATGCGTATATTTTAAATTAGAATTCGCCTTTAAAACGATTCCAGTTCTTAGGTTCTTTATAAATAACGAAAAACGTTAATAATACGATCGCTATTATTATTATTAGCATATTTCGATAATTATAACTGATATATAGCTTATATCGTTTTAGCAGTAATTAATTAATTAATATATATTTTAATTAAGTGAATAAAACTTTTAATTATTAAATATAAGGGATATCAGTTATGTATATATTAATAATTAATTGTAGGTGCTTTAAAACGCGTACTGCATTTTAAGGTGATCTAGTTCCGGAACATATATGTTCCGATCAGAGAGAATCTTTCGTATATAGGTGCTAGAGCACCTTCTGCTAGCCGACAATATCCGAGAAAATCTAAAGATAGAATAAATACGTTATTTCAAAACAGACGTAAAAGTACTAATATTATTCGTATTTAAAAAGGACAGCAGTTTCCGATTATACGTCGATTATAAAAGGTTAAATCGAGTAACGATAAAAATTAATATCTTTTATTTTTAATTTTAAAAGTAATAAATCGTTTAACGTTAGCCAAAATATTTTCAAAAATTAATTTTAAAGATGTTTATTATCGCATTAGAATTAAAAAGCGATTAATAAAAAACCGTTTTTAGAACGAGTTATAGATAATTTAAATATACGGTTATATTATTTGATTTTATTAATACCTCGGCTACGTTTTAGACCTATATATATAAGGTATTAATTAAATTAAATAATTATATTTTCGGATAATAAAATGAAATATGTGAAATATTTTTAGCTAATTTACAAATAGTTATTATATTATTAATTATTTGCTAAAACGTTTAAATATCAATTATTCAAAAAAATAAATTTTTTAAGATTTATAATTAGTATCGATAATTTGAAAATAAATTGCTAACAGGTCGATGTTATCGAAATATAGCCAAAGTTAAAATTAATTTATAATATTTAAATATTTCTAAAATTTGCGAAATTTTATCGAAAAGTTATCGCTTATTATTTATGTATTATCGAACTTATTATTGGGCTTTTAAACGAGATGCAAGATAAAGGTAAAGCAATAAAATTCTAGAACTCCGAAAAAGTTAAAAAAGTATTTCGAAACTTAAAAAATACCTTTTAATCGGCAACCATTTTTCGATATTAGAATAATGCCAAAAATATTACGGTTAAAATAGACGCCTTGGTAAAAACAATATTAAGAATAGTTTTACAAAAATACGAAAAGTATTAAAGCCTAATTATATATTAATTGCGAAAATTAAATCCAGTCTAACAGCAGTAGGTTATAAAGTAATAAAAATTATTGACGATTATAAAAGATTGGAAATATTAACGACTATATCTTAAAATTACGAATTTTTTTTAAATATTTCTCGATTATATAATACTGAATATATAATAAAGACGTCGACGCGTAACTTTAAGTGCAGGTTAATCTAGTAAATTTATCGTTTTACGTAATTTAATTTTAAGATTTAATACTAACCAGATGTCGTTAATTCGGCGGATAAGTTATTTAAACGCTCGGATTATTTATTAAGAGAAATTGGGTATAAAAATGTAATTTTTACATTATTTGAAAAATTCGAATTTACAAATAATATGCCAGAAAACATATAGAAAATAGTTGTAAATATATAGCGCGATTTAAAATATTATAAAAAGGTAAAAAGCCTTATAAAAATAACGTAAAACTCGTTCGTTATAAAATTTCTAAATATATTTTAGGTGGCGGAAATTTAGGTAACTATTATCCGCGTAAAAAAGGCGGAGAACTTTTATTATATAACCGTAAAAAAGTTTTTCCAAAAAAATTGAAAATTATATATTTGCCAAACTTATCGTTTACAAACAACAATACAAATACAAATTATAGCGGTAATATAATTAGTAGTTAAATAATAATAACCGCAAATCATAACCATATTATAATTGAATTTCGAAAAATTTAAAAAGAACGAAATTAATATTAAGGTTATTATTTATAACTAATACGTTTTACATTCCTTAGCGAAAAAGCTAGCTAAGAACGAAACGGCGTTACAGCCGAAAACTTCTTAACAATTTTACAATCAGATTCGAAATTTATAAATTAAGGATCTAAATATTATAAAATTGATATAGATAATTAAATATCAAATCGATATAAAAAAGAGATATTTTCTAAACTTAAATAAGGTTTTGTATAATCGAAATAAATTTATAATTTTATTACAAAGCGTTTTATAAAAATATTAAATTTATTAATATTATAATAATTCGAAAGTAAAATATATAGGATATATTCGTATATTAAAATTAATAACTAAAAACTTTTACGAAAAGAATATAGCAAACGATATCTGAAAATATATAGGTAATATCCGAATTGCTAAAATATAATAAAGTTACGCTATAAACTATATAGACAATTATAGTCCCTGTCGTTATTTAAATAATTTTTCTAAAATATCTCGTTGAATTTTATTACGAGACTTCCTAAAAGCTTAGATTTAGATAGGCTAAAGTACGACGTAATTCTGGTGATTATCGACCGTTTTACGAAAGTGAGATTACTTATCTTTACGATTAAAATCTTAATTATAACCGAATTAACCCGATTGTTTTACGACGAGATTAAATGCAAATTCAATGCGTTAGCCGAAATTATTAACGATAAAGATAAGTTATTAACGAGCTAATTCTAGGCGGAATTTTATAAAAAATAAAAAATAAAGTGATAAATATCGACTATTTCTTATTCGCAAGCCAATAAGTAAACGGAACGTATTTATTAGATTTTAAAATATTACTTTCGTAATTAAGTTAATAAGTATTAAAACAATAAGATAAAATTATTGTAAAATGCGAAATTCGCATATAATAATACGCGAAACGTATTTACTAGCCGTTTTCCGTTTAAATCCTTATATAGATATTATTTAAAGATCATAGAATATCTTTTACAAAGATTAAAAGAATAAATATAAGGAATTAAGGAACAATTTTTAAAAAAAATTAGCTGTTATTAGTCGATTAATATACGAATATTAGAAAAAAGTAACGGCAGCCTAGAAAAAATATTAGGATTAATATTATACGCTTATAGAATTTTAATTAAGGCAATAAGTAAATTTATTAATTAAATATTTTGAGTTTAAAAATAAAAAGTTAATACTTATTTACGTTCGAATTGCGATCAAAAAATAAATGGGCTTTTAAATGTATATAATCAATCTTTTTATTAAATATTAACGAATATATAATATATTTCTAATATCTTTATTAAAACCGTGGCATAATCGTGAACCGAGCGATATCTAGATCGCGTTATCGAATCTAATAAAGGGATAACGTACTACATAAGCTCACGACTTAAACAAACTTACGACTCGTTTTTTAGAACCTTGTAATAACTATTTCAAATAACTTAACTATAACATATTTATTTGATTTAAATCGACCGTATTTTTTATCGCTAACTATATATACAGCTTTAGAACAAATGTACGTATTATATCAAGGCTTGTTACGGGTGCTATATTGTTATTTTTTTTCATTTAACCTTTTTGCAATTATTATTTTTAATAGCAATTAATAATAATTTTTTATTACCACCCTTTTTATCGACCGAAAAGCTTTGTTTATTCCATATAATAAAGATTTGTCTTTATTAGAAACGTTTGTTTTAATTATTTTAAATACGTAAAATCGAATTGTTGCTTTGACAAATCCTACAATACTGCAATACGTCTTACGACGCGCCTCGAGACGTGCTCTGTAGCAAGCCTTACAGCCTTGCCCCACAGCCTTGCCCCACAGCCTTATAACGCGCCTCGTAATGTTTTAATACGACGTATTTTGCGAATATTTTCTACGTATTAAAGCCGAATAAAAAACGTTCGTGTATATAGGTTGAGAATTCGGTCGATAATAGTTTTTTTGTCGATCAGCTTTAGTACTTTCGAAATAGAAGTAATATTAATTTTAATGTGTTAAAAGGTGGTCGATTATAAAACGGTTAAAAGGAAGGAATAACAATATAACATCCGCAGTAAGCCTTGATATAATACGTACATTTGTTCTAAAGCTATATATATAGTTAGCGATAAAGAATACGGTCGATTTAAATCAATTAAATGTGTTGTGGCTGAGTTATTTGAGTTAATTATTACAAAGTTTTAAAAAACCAGTTGCAAGCTTGTGTAGTACGTTAAGAAAAATAAATAATAAAAAATATTATTCGCTATCGAGATAATCGAGAGTAATGCGAATATCTAATTAACTAAAAAGGCTGGCCTGCTAAATATAATACGTAAAAACTCCGAAAATATTTCGAATATACGCTTAAAATATTACAGTATTATAGAAAAAAAGTTAAATGCGTGTATAATAAATAGAACGACCTAAAGATCGTAAAACAACAATAATTTTATCGAAAATCGGCTGTCTAACAAATACAGAATTACAAAAGGTAACTTTAAGTAAAATTAAGATATTAAATTTAAAATATTAGTTATATAATTATTTCAGGGCTTTTGGCAAATAATTACTTTATTATATATTAGTTGAAAATCTATTAATTAAATAATTATAACTTTTCTCAAAAATATAAAAAAGCAAACGGAAATTAATAAACGATATAGAAAAAATCGAATCTTTATTTTGAAAACAGAATTTCCCGTTTAATTATTAAACTTTACGTTAATTAGTTTTTAGTAAACGTAGTAAGAAAATTAATATAGAAATATCGAAAACAAATCGAAAAATATATAACGGTAAAAGACGGGTACGTTTGTTAATTTTATTAGATGCAAAATTCGAAAGAAATTCGAGAACGTTTTATTTTTTACGAAAAGTAAGGACTAGATAACCGAAGTATAATCGGTCGTTAATTAGAAACAGGTTATCGTTTTTAAAGCGTTTAAAATATCTGAGCTTAATAACGGCCTTGCTAAGCAAAGATATTTTAAAATTATAGTTATTAATAAATATTAAAGCTTCGTCGAGACATTGAAAAACGAGCGAAAAATGTTCGTAAACGAGAAATGTAATAACATAACGATCTTTAAAATTTTCTTTATTTATACGAATATTATAAGATTGCGTCTAATCGCAAATTAATAGCAAAAAAAATTAAGACATTTATAAATATAATCTAAGTTTATAAACCTATAAAAGGATATTAAAATTGGACTTTCGTAAACATAACGAACAATCGAAAATCTATTTTCGACGTAAAAAAGAAACGATATTTTTTAATAATAACTACATTAAAAGCGAATTCGACCTTATAAAAAATATCGATTTAGCAACCGATCGCAAATACGTTATTACGCGCGGATTCGATACCCGCAGCATAAGCCGCCTTAAGTTCGTCGATTAATTTCTAGTTTTCGACAGCAAAATAAATAATAATCTAGATAACGCCTTTAAAGACGACCAGAATTTAAACGAAAATTAAACGGCGATATTAACGATAATAAAAATAAGTATTTATCGTACGAAAAGTTTTGTAATAATAATTAATCAGGATATAATTTAAATCGTTTAAAATTTAAAGATAAATCGTACGATAATCGAAATAACGTTATGTTATATAAATATAATACGGCTTATTATCGCTTATAATGCGATTAAGGTCCAGCTTATCGTCGGTATTAAAAGGGTAACGCTTAAAGAACTTTTAGCTATTATCGGTATAAAAATATTACTTTTTATAAAACTGTTTATGAAAAATAAATATAACAAATAAAAATAAGACAAAAACTGTACGTAAAAAGAACGAAAATAAAAACGTAAAAAAACGAGAAAATTGAATAAAACAAGGTTAAAAATCGTATAATAAATTAAAGTAAAAGGGGAGAATTGGTCTTAATTAAGAGAGATGATCATTTTATATCACGATATAAAATAAAATTATCGAAATGAAAAACTTAATCCGATTATATTACTAATATTAAATCTTAATAACTAAAATGACAGAAAATATGCTAAGTGGTGATAATGGTAGGTGATGCCTAGAGGTTGAATCTATAGCAAAAAAGAACTTCTTAATATATATACAAGACTCGGGCTTTCTGATCAGCCGAGCCTAATCATGGGTGTAACACCCAGCCCTACTTCAATAGAAATAAAAAATTAAGCAGAGCATAATTAGTTATTTAACATAATACGTATTAATTATTACGGTAACCGCGCGCAATATAACTGTCACAGTTTCAAGTGGCATCTTGTAGATATATAGGGCAGAACAAGGCGGTTAGGGCTCGACCTGACAACGTTCCATTTTTAGTAGTGTAATAACTAGACTCTTGTTCTTCTGTGCCGTAACAATAACATAACTTACGTACTTATATATAAAAAATTTTCGGCTACCGTACGTAATCCAATTTACGACCGAATTATACCAATTTATTAATGCTGTTAGGGATTAATAACTTAAAAAGGGGAAGTACTTATGAGAATATAGCTTTTACGGAGCTGCGGCTGATATTCGACCAGCTACAGACTTACGCGCTAGTATAAATAACTATTTGGCAGCTAATAAAAAACGCCAGAGAAAGTAATCTAATTCATTCACTTTTTGGAATCTGCTTTACAACTGGTCGGAGATCACCTTACCCCAGCTTAGAGCTGTCTATTATCTTACAGTTATCAAGAACTTAGTAAGTGAGCTATTCGAGTTATTTGCTAGTAAATATAATATCGACGATATTGCTTAAAGTTTTACAGTACTACTGAATAAGAGCTTATAATGTATAACGGCTAGGTTAATTAACTAACTATTAAACTTAAGTTGACGAGTTTATCTTAATAGAAGTATTATAAGAATTTAAATAATAAAAATAATTTAAATATATTTTATAATACTAAAAATATTCTAAGCAACGAAATTATATTACAAATTAGTATTATTTAAATTATAGTAATAAACGTACTTATATATTGATTTTTATATTATTATTCTTCTTTATTTAATAAAGCTTTATTAAACGATCGCTTATCGTTATTTAATAGTATTTAGTTGCGATCTGCTAAATACTGATTACGTAATTCGGGCTGATATAACTTCAGTAGTTTTTGGTCTAATCGTTTCTACAGACTAAGCCTAGTTAAGCTATAACACTAGTATTTTAATAAAGTTAAAAATAAAATTAATATAAATTAATCGAAATATATTAACATTTTTAAATCTTCATTTTTATATAAGCAAATACGTGTAAAAAATACAATAATGAAAATCGATTTTTATAATATCGTAACTAGAAAGACTTATTTTTTGACCTAGTACGAAAATTGCCTACTTGTAAAGGATTGGCGGATTGTGTCGGCTAGCAGGGGGTGCTCTAGCACCCCATATACGGAAGATTCCCTCTGATCGGAACATATATGTTCCGGGACTAGATCACCTTAAAGTGCAGTGCGCGTTCTAGAGCACTTGCAACTAGTCATCAATACACACACACAACTGATGTCCCTGAAATCTGACAGATTGCGTCAGCTAGCTACTGCACCAAAAGACTGAATTGATAAGTGCGCACTTATTGCGCTACTTAGCTGACAGATTGCGGTTATAGAAAATGGCTTGATTACATACAAACAAAAGGGTTCTTCAGTGGTTTTAATACTTCGATTAATATACGAGAGGTTGCTCGTTGCCTCGGCGCACTCCGCTTGCTCCCGAGGACTGGCGCATTAGATCGCGCGCGTCATGCGCCTCGTCTGGCGAAGGCGTCGCGACACAATAGCGCTCGTTAACGACGTTTCCACTGCTTCAGGCTTCCAGGGCTTCCAGGGCTTCCAGGGCTTCCAGGGCTAACAAACTTCCAGTGCTTTAGGGTTATAGGGCTCTAAGGTTTTTAAGGGCCCATACAGTACCAGATGAGGGTAATGTTACGGCAAATGTTGCCAAAACCTTCCTATTGGGTGTGCCAAGATCCAAATACCGCAATCGGTTCTAAGGGAAGCGGGATTTTCGACACCGTAACCCTCGTCCATTCCGTTCGCAAGCTTACTACGTTAAAACGAGGACATTCAAACAGTATCCCGCACGGTCTCTCAACTTCAGTCACCAGAGTCGTTATCTCCTTTTCCTATGAACGCCTTTGCCAGGTCCCTAGTCATAGGACACGTCATACATAGTCTTGTGCAAGACTCAACGTCCTTGGACATGAAATCTGTGATTTTCATTAATGCTCTTGGCACTGAATCATTCTTCTCTATTGTTCGGAAATGCAGAGACCTGGTCCTTGATATTGCCAGTCATGGAAACTCTGGAAAAAGAGCCTACGGGAACAGAGAACTAGGGTCTAGTTGAGGCATACTATGGGCACAAGATAGTATAAGTCTAAGTCATGTATACCATCCGTTGAATGAGAATTGCTCCACCCAAGAGAGAAGTCCTAGGCTACATGGCGATGGCGCTTTGTCAGGGCCTCATATAAGCCCATGACGCCTCAACCAACTGACTGAGGGCGGGTGTGATCCAAGGCCAAAGTGTAGAGGGATATAAGGGGAAATCGGGGTATTAATATAAGATTAGGCTATAGTTGTGTCAAATTCCCTGCTAAAGGAGGTCACAGTATCTTTATCTCGGCCTTCTCAGGTAGTTAATCGGGCCAGGCCAGGTAATTGTCTTAGATACAGGCAAACTACAAGAGAAGGGGAAAGAATATATGTTCCCCTTAGCAACCAGTATGCTTACCTTCTTTATTTGCTGTGTGAATGGCCAATGGAGTTAGTAGTCATGGCAGCTGTCAAAGTCGTGTGCTCCCACCATAAAAGTACTGGCAGAGCTTGTCTTGCCTTAACCTTCTATAACGCGTAACTCTTCCAGGGGCTATCTATAACGCATACGTCACGCGTTCCTTCCCAAGAATATCTTAAAGCTTTGTCTTAGTCCCATTCCCCGAGTCCGATTGTGGTCTTGCCATGTCGTTAATTTTTACATGATCCGTATCTCCGCAACCACATGCATCTTTCCAAGTTTTCAAGTTTTCCCATACGCAACACATTCAACTTTTTCCTGTTATTTCCACTTCCCTCTAAGTCTTCCTCTATTCCAATAACCTGGAGTATCTCTACCCTTGACTCTAACGCCTCGACAAGCCTCATCAAGCACCTAAACCGAGAGGATCTATCATCTCGACACTCTGTTGCCCACGACTTTCAAAACCTTAGCAGGGTAAGCCATATGTGTAGTCGGCATTCCATTTTCGCTATCATCGTCTCGTTGAGGCCGGCCGATACCTGTGTGTTCCATACTCAGAAGTACTCAGTTACTGCACATGCCCTAAGATCCTATCCCACCCTCATATTCTGGGCAATGCTCAGTAACTGCACCCAGCTGCTGCCTCCTTCCCTAATATCCTTCTATCGTCGTACCTATAGTGTCTCTAGAACTACTAAAGCATGAGTACTCAGCGGCTCTGCTCAACTCACGAGTTTGTCTGCCCTAGCCCCTACTTCGTCCCCTTTATATACAAAACTGTCACTACACAAATGTTACGTCATCCCTCGTGTCTCCTAACCTCAGCCGCTTGCTTTCTTTCTCTCCCTCCTTCAGTAGCCCTCTTACAAATGCTCGCTGGCGCCGTTCATCAGTCCTATTACCCCAAGCAACCCTCACATCAGAAACGTGAACGTCGACACCGCGTCCTTTAATCCAGTGTCCCATATAAGGCTGACCTTCGACCGACTCTACAGTCTCTGTCATTTTCAGCCTTTATCTATTTACGCCCATTGCGTCATTGACACGACACATCAGGTAGAGATGTTCCCTACCAGTCTGTTCCTTTAATCTACCTCTACTGCTACACAGTGACACATCTTCCACCTTCCTACCTTCCCATCCACTTCCACTCTACCATTTCGATTAGCCCATCCATGTTTGATTTCTTACAGCCCCAAACCTTTCCACACTCCATCCATTCAACACACCAATACACTTAATTCAACACCAAATGCCATACCCATAACTACGTATCAACTAACCATAACCAGACAAGACAACATGGCGGACTCCAACAACACCAACGAGAGCGCCGGTGGCAAGTGGACCGATGCTGAGAAGGTATAGCCTCCCCATCATGACCCAACCCAACCAAAGACACAAGCATACTTACCAACATATACCAGGCTTCGATGATGGTTCAAATCATCGAGCAGCTAACCTCAGCCGGCGGAAAGGTCCGCCTGGGCGAGCTCAACATGCCGGGCCGCACCACGAAGTCGCTCACGCACATGCTGGGCAAGATCAAGGAGGAGGCGGCCCTCCACAAGCGCGAGGGCGGCAGCGGCAGCGGCAGCGTTCCCGCGACCCCCAAGGCCAAGGGCGGCGCCAAGAAGGGTGCCTCGTCTGGTAAGTTCAAGTTTCAATTCTCCTTCATCCCTGGCGTCGTTTGACAAGCAGGCGGCAACCCGCAACTCCCTTTTGGAAAATGGGAGGCATTCCACGTAACTTCCTCGTCTTGCCGCTTTGGTTCCCATCTCACTTCCGCGCTCGAGTGGGCCTGCCTGGGACGCCCGCTGTTGCTTTGTCAGGATACCCATACACATGGGCAAATATCGTGTATCGGGAATGAAGGCGCTAACCCATGTTGCATTATACAGCACCTGGCAGTGGCACCGGCACAGGCGGCCGCAAGCGCACCAAGACGACCGCCGCCGCCACGGGAAGCGGCGACGAGGACGAGAAGGACGGCGACTACGGTAAGCATTTCTCCCTTCTCCCCCCCCCCCCCCCCCCCCGGGCTCCGCCGTCAGACCACGGCTTACTTACTAACCCCATCCTCCCAGGCGATGCCGCCTCGACCAAGAAGCGCCAGCGTCGCACCCCGGCGTCCAAGAAGCGGGCTCCTGTCTTCAAGTCGGGGGCCAAGGCGGAGGATACCGTGAGCGAGGACGGCGAAGATGAGAAGACGTCCGACGACGTTGCGGGCCCCGAGGCCGCTGACGTGGTCAATGCCGCCATCGCCGCCGCCAATGGTGCAGCGGTTCTGGACGGCGTCGCCTAAGCGCCTCATCAGCGCCGCGGTGTCCTCTCGGGATAGGGTGTGGAGGGGTTGGTTTTATCTTTTTGAAGCCGCCCATACGTACGGGTTGTTCGTCGTTGATGGCAGGGAGTCTGTTGGTTGGTTCGTTGGACATCGGGCCATGGATGGATATCGCGTTTGACTTTTTGACTTGACATTCACATTGCATCCAGTCCATCTACCTTACCTGGGTTAGCCTGCTCCCTTTCCCTAGTTAGCCCCTCCTCTGCGGATCTCGCGAGCTACTTCTTGTGGTGGTATCTTGAGGTACTCGACGCATTCTAGCACATATTTGGCTTGGGGAGCTGGACTTGTACATTAGGCGATACACAATTCCCGTGGTCGTTGTTTTTTACCGATGCGGATTATCTAGTCGCCATATCCATCGATCATCTGATCATTTGGATAGCCTTTCGCCAGCTGCTCAGGACTGCGTTATCCATATGGCAATCAAATCGCATATTCCTGCACCTGGTTCGAGTCTGTCGTCGTCTGCGTGAATGCCCGGGTCCTTCTCTGTGGCGGTGGAAAGGGTGTCCACTAACAGAAGACCGGGCGAATTCAGGGGGCCCTACTAACACAGATCAACAGCTCAAAGTCAAGTCATTTGATACTACACGGCAGAATTCGATGATAGTGTAGCTCACACGGAGCAAATGTCGAACTAGTATATTCTCCCCCAACAAGACCTAGCCCACCTACTATGTTCACCTATATCAGCAAGCGCTCCCTATGCATGTGATAGTAGCCAAAGCAAGCTGTGTGAGCAATCCCTTCCAGCCAAGCGCCGACCCCTAGATTACAAAGCCCAAATCGAGAAACAGCATGTCCAGCATAGGCATAACTAACTACTGGATAATCACCCTCCCCCGACGTCCTTCAACATCGCTCAAACACTCTGTACAAGCCCTTCAGGCTCGCCAATTCCAGCACGCCGGCTTTCATAAAAGATTTGGTGGCGACAAGCCTCGCTTTGAACGCCGGGAAGAAGACATGTTCGACGGCACGATGGATATGGGCCCTCCGTGCTTTGATCTCATCCGATATATCCTCTTCCACCTGGTCGTTGCCGGGGAGGGACGGTAACTGTTCGGGGACGTAGTAGGTTGCTAGCTCCTGTAGGAACGACTCGAAGCACGCCTTCTCGTCCGTCCAGTCGACGTGCGGACCCAGGCGTAGCAGGAATTGCGGTAGCTTCGCCACCGAAGGCCTGTAACCTTTCAACAGAAGCGGGATACTCAGCAGCTCGCCGGCCGGAGAGACCTCGAGGCTGAAATACTCTAGCAACATCTCGCGTCGCTCGATCAGCTGCTCGGCCACCTTTTCGACTACCTCGCCCACGTCGAAGTCGTCATCATCGGCCAACTCCCCGTCTGCTGCCGTTGCTTTCTCGCGCTCCGCTGCAATCTGGAGCACCTCACGCAGATCAAGTGCCGGCTGGAACTTAATGGCCCCGAAATTGCCAAAGTCCGTGAGTCCAACCTGGTAGAAGTACTCGAAGCATGCACGTCCGTAGTCAACGAGGAAGAGTTTCACACCCCCTTGGATGGCTGCCAAGCGACGCCGCTCGTCCACGATTCCCACGAAGGTGTGATTAGCAAATATCTCCGTTAGTTCGTGATGCATGTCATCTCGGACCTCGGATCGAAGTTCACGCACGCT
Organism: Monosporascus cannonballus; assembly: GCA_004154925.1. Classification (NCBI taxonomy): domain Eukaryota; kingdom Fungi; phylum Ascomycota; class Sordariomycetes; order Xylariales; genus Monosporascus; species Monosporascus cannonballus. The sequence continues at coordinate 115,812 of QJNS01000025.1, forward strand.
CGTAAGTCTGCAAACGATCGGCTCACGATCCGTCATTTCATACATGGGTTCCGGTGCCAACTCGGAGGTAGAACCGTGTGATGTACCGGGCACCGGGGACTTTGATGCAGAAGGAAACATGCTAGTTATCTTGCGCAACGAAGCATCTGTCCGAACAAGGTTGTTCTCGTAAGGACGCGATGGGGTCTTCCGCAATGTAGCCGGTGTCTTGGAAGAGGAGCTTTCAGGTTCTTGTTGTGGTGTGCTATCCGGGAGAATTGTTCCGGGGAGGAGTGTCTGGGTCATGAACGTCCGACTTGTGTCCACGGCGGCTAATTTTACTCGAATGTTTTCGCAAATAGCTTGAATGATTTCATCCTCATTGAGGAAGTTGACTTCCCGCTTTGTCGGATGCACATTGACATCGACGCGTTGCGGGTCTATCTCAAGGCTGAGGTAGACGAAGGGGTGTCCGTTCTTCGGGAGGAATGTCGAGTATGTCTGCTCCAGCGCTTTCTTTATGTGTGAAGATTCCACGCTGCGGTGGTTGATGAAAAGGAGGAGGGTCGTCTTCTTAATATGATAGTTGGCATTTGTGGCCCAACCAGAAGCCTTGAATCCCCAGCGGTCGTCGGCGGTGGCGAACTCAATAAGCTCATTAGCTACACTTCCACCATGTATTTGTCTTATACGATCTATCGTCGATGCTTGAGACTGTACGGAGATGGAGGTTCCCGAGTCGCCATGCTTCTTGCAGGAGAAGGCAACACCCTCGCAGTGGATGGCGTAACGACCCACCATGTCAATGATCTTGTTGTACTCATCAGAGGTAGACCTAAAGGCCTTGCGACGCGTGGGCACGTTGTAGAACAAGTCTTCTACGGAGATCTGTGTCCCATTCCGTCCTGCCGTGGGCTTGGGTTCGGGCGTCTGGCCAGGTTTTGCTGGCGACAGTTTCCCCCCATCATAATGTGCCCGCCACGCGCAGTTGGAATCCTTCGTCTTCGTGGTGACGGTGAGATGAGCAATATGGCTAATACTAGCGAGTGCTTCACCTCGAAATCCATAGGTGCCAATGTTACTCAGGTCCTCAAACTTCTTGAGTTTGGATGTGGTGAATCTTTCACACAGAATGGGCAGGTCCTCTTTCTGAGTTGGCATCAGCAACAGAGCGCCGTTAAAAGCACAAGAGCGCTTACGTCGATTCCATGACCATTATCAGTGATTTGCAGCAATTTCAGTCCGCCGTCCTTGACCAGGATCTCTAGCGAGGTGGATCCCGCATCAGCAGCATTCTCGATCAACTCCTTCAAGGCGTGCACCGGTGCAACGATGATTTCTCCCGCAGCGATCTTGTTTACAACATCTTGGTCTAGTGCCTATGGGAGCGAATGTAAATAAGCATAGTTGAATGTGGTCGGCTTGGCGAACTTGCCTTTATGCGACGAGGTGCATTTTCATCTACAGTTATCTCGGGCGCCTTCCTTTTGGTGCCTCTTGGCTCATCGACGTCCATGACATCCTCCATGATGGCTGCGACTCAGGTCCGATAAGTGTCTGTGAAGGTGGAAATGAGTTAGGGTTTGGTTCCTATATGGCTGACATGGACGCTTGGTCGTCATATGAGCCTAGATCACAAACGGGACATTCGCTACTGTGAGAATTTCAGCCGGCTGGGTCTGATTATTCGAGATCGTATCTAAGGTGAGTAGTAACTGATGGGAGGATGCCTTGAAAGCGATAATTGGTCATCCAGGAAGTGTGCAACTGCCCTGGAGCTCAGGTTGACATCCCCGTGCCTGCTGCTTGAAAGTCAATGCGCAACAGCCGCTAGCACTTGGCTTCAGTTGCATGGGACGGTGCCAAACCAACGGGCACATATCCGTATTAAAGCATGAAAAGTTGCTGTGTTGCAAGATAGATATGTAATTCTACACCTGCATATTTAAGTATACATCTGGGTAATTCCCATGGCCCATGGGATGAGGGCTGGATGGAAGAATTGTACCAAAGCATGGAGGAGGACCGCGTCCAAGGTACCTTAAGTGGGGCATAGGAGTGCTCATCAGAACGATTCAAGAGATAGATCCCTGCCAGCGCAAACCCTCTAGTACTAACAAATGGCACATTTACCGGAGTTTTTGTAACTTAGGACAATGTATAATTTCACAGACCCTTCGAAATGCCCGTGAAGATGTGTTCAGCCTTGGAATACCATAGCTGCTTGCTATACGTACCTACCCCCTTGTATGTGGTCTAAGTATATTGATTACCTAATATGACAATAAGACTAACCACCGCTTTGACCACCTTCAGCCTCAAGGTTGCCCAGATTTTTTACGTTAGGCGGCAGAGCCTCGCGTAAACCTCTCCGGCCAGACGGCCCAGCTGCAGGGGCCGTTGGGGGCAGCAGCTTTGCGTTGCGGCTAGAAGAAGCTCCATTCACTACACTACATACCTGCGGCATCATCACCTGCCATCTCTTCTCATAACACCCACCGCGTACAACTTACTTTTTTCCACCCATCGTCGGTGATTGCATTGCCCATTCCGACCTGACGTCCCAGCCTTGGTTTATATCTTTTTGCCCTTCGGCGAATAGCGGCAGGGTGAACTATATCGTTTTAGAACGTCATCGTAATCACATTCGCCTCACCCTCCTAAAGCTCGTCCTGCCCCCGTCCGTTCTACCACCATGGCGCAAGACAACGACGCGCCAAAAGCGGCCGACAAGGGAAAGGGAAAGGCCGTCGATAATAAGCCAGACGAGAACAAGAAGACCAAGGATGGCCAGGCTCAGGTCAACGGCAAGAAGGACGAGGAACGGATTGGTGGTATGCCAACTTGGCCCTTGCTCATCATTGTAGATCTTCTATCGCTAACTCGGCATAGCTGAAGAGGAGCTGAGCGAAGAGGATCAGCAGCTCAAGAGCGAGCTAGACATGCTTGTCGAGCGCCTGACTGTGCGTTTTCCATGTCCCTATGCTACCCCGCCACCGCGACTCTGCTGATCAGCCCTCTAGGAATCAGATGCATCCTTATACAAGCCGGCCTTGGAGGCCATGAAGACCTTCATCAAGACCTCCACATCCTCTATGACAGCCGTCCCGAAACCTCTCAAGTTCTTAAGACCGCATTACGAGACTCTGACGAAACTCTACGAGCAGTGGCCGGCGGGAGGCGACAAATCATCCTTGGCTGATGTTTTATCAGTCATCGGCATGACATTCTCGGATGAGGATAGGCAAGACACATTGAAGTACCGGCTAGAGTCCACCACTCAAGATATCGAATCGTGGGGTCACGAGTACACGCGACATCTAGCCTTGGAGATCGGAGAGGTCTACGGCAAGAGGGTCACGAATGACGAGCCCGTCAAGGACCTCGTGGACCTCGCCTTGATCCTCGTTCCGTTATTCTTGAAGAGCAACGCGGAAGCCGATGCGGTCGACTTGATGAGCGAACTCGAGATTATTGAACAGCTACCTAAGTACGTCGACGAGAACACCTACTCTCGGGTCTGCCTGTACCTCGTGAGCATGGTCAATCTCTTGATGTACCCTGATAACGAGCAGTTCCTCCGCACTGCCCATGAAATATACAAGACGTACAAGGAACATACCCAGGCTATGGTTATTGCGATACGGCTCAATGACCTGGACCTCATCACCCAGGACTTTGAAGACGCGATGGATCCGGCATTGAAGAAGCAGTTGTCATTCCTGCTTGGGCGTCAAAACATCTGGTTTGTTTATGAGAGGGACGGTGAGAGCCTGGAGGATGCCCAAGAGATCGATGAGGCTATGACCAATATGAAGTTGTCGGAATACTTCAAGTTCCTCGGCAAGGAACTCAACGTCCTCGAACCCAAGACTACCGAGGACATCTACAAGAGCCACCTAGAGAGCAGCCGAGTCGCTGGCATGACGAATCTGGACTCGGCCCGGCACAACCTTGCAGCTGGTTTCGTCAATGCGTTCGTAAATGCCGGCTTCGGGAATGACAAGATGATGCTCGTTGACCAGGAAGCCTGGTTTTGGAAGACAAAGGACGAGGGTATGACGTCTACTGTGGCATCGCTGGGCACGCTCCTTATGTGGGACGTTGAGAACGGGCTCGATAAGATCGACAAATACACGTACGCGAATGAGCCTGAAGTTCAGGCCGGTGCTATGCTTGCCATCGGCATTATGAATTCCGGTGTGCGCCTCGACAGCGAGCCTGCCTTGGCCTTGTTGGGCGAACCGGAGAAGCTGGAGCATAAGAATCCCCTGGTTCGGACCGCCTCCATCATGGGTCTTGGACTCGCATATGCTGGTTCTCATAAGGAAGAAATATTAGAGGTCCTACTACCCATTGTCCAGAACTCTGGACAGAGCATGCAAATCTCTGCAATGGCCGCTCTGGCTTGTGGAATAGCATTCGTCGGCACAGGCAATCCGGAAGTCAGCGAGGCTATTGTCACTCTCCTCATGGATGAGGAGCGGCAGAACCAGTTGACGGACAAGTGGACCCGATTCTTGGCTCTTGGCCTCGGTCTTCTATTCTTTGGCCGGCAAGAAGAGGTGGATGTCATCTTGGAGACCTTGAAGGCTGTCGACCACCCCATGGCTAGGCCGACAGCTGTTCTCGCGGAAATCTGCGCTTGGGCTGGAACGGGAGCCGTGCTGAAGATTCAAGAACTCCTGCACATATGCAATGAGCACATCGAGGACTCGGATGATAAGAAAGGCGATGAGCTGTTGCAGGCATACGCAGTCCTCGGCATCGCCCTGGTTGCAATGGGCGAGGACGTGGGCCAAGAGATGGTACTGCGACAATTTGGTCATCTCATGCATTACGGCGAGGCAAACATCCGACGCGCCGTCCCCTTAGCCATGGGCCTCATCAGCCCTAGTAACCCTCAAATGAAGGTCTACGACACGCTCTCTCGGTATAGCCACGACAACGACAACGATGTCGCCATCAACGCCATCTTTGCCATGGGTCTTTTGGGAGCCGGTACGAACAACGCTAGATTAGCCCAGCTTCTACGACAGTTGGCGAGCTACTACCACAGAGATCAGGAATCCCTATTCATGGTCCGCATTGCCCAAGGCCTCCTCCACATGGGCAAGGGCACCATGAGTCTCAACCCCTTCCACACCGACCGCCAGGTCCTTTCGCGGGTATCGGCTGCCGGTCTGCTAGCCGTACTCGTCGCCATGATCGACGCCAAGCAGTTCATCACCTCGAATTCGCACTACCTTCTGTACTTCCTCGTCACTGCCATGCATCCGCGCTTCCTCGTGACCCTCGATGAGAACCTTAAGCCTCTAACCGTGAACGTCCGGGTCGGCCAGGCCGTCGACGTCGTGGGCCAGGCCGGTCGCCCGAAGACCATCACCGGTTGGCAGACACAAAGCACGCCGGTCCTGCTAGCGTACGGAGAGCGTGCGGAACTCGAGGACGAGGAATACATCAGCCTCAGCAGCACCCTGGAGGGTCTCGTTATCCTTCGTAAAGTAAGGACCATATCACCCCCTCCTCTTAGAAGTAGATGAAACTAATGTTCCCTTAGAACCCGGAGTGGGAAGATGGCAAATGAGCCGGACAATGACTGAGTAGGTCTTAACGATGTCATGCCCTTAATGGGGCAGCAACCGAATTAGGTCTGGACAGAAGCTAGCAGGAATGAGGCGGGGACCCGGAATCGGGGGGCTAGGAGCGATATGGTTGCAGGCGCATCATAAACCGAATGTATTATTAGACCGATAATCTCTGGGGCCGCCGCGCACCGTTAGAGAGAGGCCTGGTCATGCGCCACCAATAGACGCCGGGGATCGTACAATTCACCTGTCTCGGTACTCGGGGTGCCGTAGAAGTATGTAGACTATCGAGAGGCGCTCGCTTGAAGGTGTGGTTGGCTAGTAACAGCACCGGGTCATCGGTGGTGTAAGTCCAGACACAACTTGGCATGTTTCGTACCACGCCCTATTCAACCCAGGAACTACAAGATCATGGACAGACCGGCGACGCTCTCAACATAACGGACATTACTACACTACAGTAGTTCCCACTCATCCAGACCACTCGGTGACTACCCTCTCTACCTTGGCACAAACGCAATGCCCTCCCCATCCCCAGTTCCGTAGTAATAGCGTCCGCCCACCGCTCACCGCTTACCGCCGCCCTTCTTCGAGGGCCTCGCGTTCTTCTCCTTGCGCCTCTGCGCGAGCAGGCGGTTCTTGCGTATGTCGTCGGCGGACTTGATCTCCCTCCGGCTTCCGGGCCCGTCGCGGAACCGGCCGACGCGCTTCTCCCTCGCCTCCGCCACGCGCTTCTTGCGCACCTCGTAGTCGTCGCGGTACTTGTCGGCCGCCTTGGGCGCCTTCTCCTGCTTGTGCTTGTACCTCGGCCCGCCCTCGGCGGCGGCGGAGGCGGAGGACGAGGCGGGGGCGACGTGGGCGTGGCCGGGGCGCTCCTGCTCGCCGACGCGCGGCAGGCGCCCGATGCGCTGCGCCCGCTTCCACTTGTCGAAGCGGCCGCTCTGGAAGCTGGCGGCGATCTTGACGCCGCTCTCGCCGCGGATCATGCGGGCGCCCTTGCTGCCCTTCTTGGCCGTCTCGCGGGACCCGTCGACGTCGTTCTCGCGGTTCACGTAGCGCGCGCTCTTCTTGTCCCAGCGCAGGCCCGCGCGCGTGGGGACGCCGAAGGACTTGGCGCCCTCGTCGTTGGCGAGGTCCATGGTGACGTCGCGCGCCGCCTCAACGAAGCTGGGGTTTTTGCCGTACGAGCCCGAGTGCACGCCGTAGCCCTTCTCCTCAGCAGCGTTGACCGTCCGGGGCGTGTACGACATGAAGACCTCCGGGTCCCGCCAGTCCGACGGGTCCTGGGCCTTGCTAGTTGCGTGGTTGGATACGGTGACTTCGAGCTCCTCGTCGTCATCATCGTCGTCGTCGTCCTCTTCCTCGGCGGATCCACCGTCGGAAGCACCGTCTTGCTCGCCACCCATATCCTCATCGCTATCATCGAACGGATTTGCGTCGTCGTTCTCCGCAGCTGGTGATTCGTCTTCGGACGCTCCGGAAGCTTCGTCCTCCCGTCCGGTTTTGCGGGTGCCGTAGCGCTCTCTCATTGTTTGCATGACCTCAGCCGCCTTGTTACGGCTAAACTTCCCCTTGGTCGAAACGCCGACCTCGAAGATCGATTCCTGCGGCTTGAATCCGCTAATCTTCGCAAGCATCTCCGCTCGCGCGTTCTCTGCGGCACCGAGTCCGTCGCCGAAAACGGGATGAACCTGCATCCACCCCTTGGATGCCACGACTTCCTTCGCTCTCCGCGCGCTCTGGCTAGATGCCGAGTTTCGGGTTCTCATGTACAACTTTTCTGCCTTCTCGGCTACTCTCCGAAGAGCACTGATATCTGCGCTCTCATCCAAGAGCTTATTCAACCACTCTACGTTGGTTTCGATTTTACTCCTGATCGGCGCTCCGACCACGATATCTTCTGCGAAATTTAGAGTACCACTACCCTCCTTCCCGAGCAGCAGCCGTTTACCCAGGAATAATTGAAGGTCTAGGAGGTACGGCGCATCGATATCTCGGACAAGACTGTAACTCCATCCTTTTTGCCCTGCTCTCGCAGTACGGCCAACACGATGGACAAAGACTATAGCACAGTACGCGGTCAGCAATCGCTTATTACGTAGGGCATGAGTATAGAACAGGTCTACGTGGAATATCGAAACATACGCTTCACAGACATATTGCAAACAGAAAGGAGGGAACGAAACTAGAGGCTTACCTTTGGGTTGTGGAGGGAAGTCGTAGTTGACAACGTTAGCCAAGAGGGGTAAATCTATACCTCTAGCAGCAACATCGGTGACTACGAGGATATTGGAGCGACCGTTTCTGAAAGTTTCGACTTGTTCCTTTCGAGCAGTTTGGTCGAGAGAGCCGTAGACACAGGAGACTGAAAACCCCCAACTCAGAAGCAGCGCTTGCATGTATTCGCAGTGATGTTTCGTGGCCACGAAGATAATCGTTGAATGCTCTGTTGGTTTCCCCTTCCCGCTAGGGGCATCTGGTCCTCGCTTCCTCTTCTTCGAGTGTTTACCTGTTTCTGGTTCAGCACCCTCTGGTAAACCAGCGGGGACTTTAATGACATCCTGCAGGATATGGAGTAGTGCGCCTTCTTTTTCAGCCCCCTTAACACTAAAGAAGGCTGATTGTAAGTCTGGTGACACCTTCGTCTCGGCATCTAGACGGACGAGGCTTGGGTCTTGTAATCCTGCTCGAGCAAACTCAACCAAAGAGGCGGGCAGTGTGGCGGAGAATAATAGCGTTTGTCTCGAAGCTGGCAAGGCATGAAGAATCTCTGTAAGCTGTGCAGCGAACCCCATCTCAAAGAGTCGATCTGCCTCGTCAAAGACGACATACTGTATCGAGGAAAGGTCCAGAGACATTTCAACCTACGCCACAATCTACTGTTAGCAACGCTAGGGTGAAGCCTTCAGACACAGCTGGCTAGGGAGTTTGACGCCAATGAACAAGCTCTCTAGGCGAGAGGCTGAATGGAATACAAAAGATGGGGGTGGTGAAAGGCTACTAACCTTCAGGTGGAGAAATCGACCAGGAGTCGCAATGACTATATCTGGATTTGTAGTCATGGACGCGAACTGCTCTTCCAGAGAGTCACCACCGACTAACAAGATACACTTGAGATCGGTTCCCCGGCTGAAATCTTTGACTACGCGGAGAGTCTGTAAAGCAAGTTCTCGCGATGGACTCAGGACCAGAGCTCTTATTCCGAACATAGCGCTGTGAGCCTTCAGTCGTTCAATCATGGGTACGACAAAGGCGGCTGTTTTCCCGGAACCAGTTCTTGCCATACCGACCACGTCTTTCCGTTCTATATATTGCGTCAGATTCCGCGCGACCTGAGCTCCCGAATAAGTCCGAGTCTCGTCTTACCTAAAATAAGCGGGATCGTCTTGCGCTGGATGGGTGTTGGGACGCTGAAACCCTTCTTAGTGATCGCTCGCAACAGATTCGCATTTAGTCCTACAGGATAATTAGTTACATATGGCCTCAGACGCACATTGGGTTTATCTTCACGAACCCATAGACTGGAAACCACCGCCCTTCTTAACCGTCCTTCCCTTAAGATTGCTAGTTTTCCTAAAGGAAGCGGCCTGCTTAAGGGCGATGAAAGCCTCGTCACCGTCATCTCCTTCGCCACCTTGCGCATCCAGCAGTTCACCGGCATCGAATCCAAAGCCATCCTGAGCGGCGCCAGTCCCTAACTTCCCATTCGCAAGTCCCCAACCGTCAGTGAATAGTGATCCTAGGATATCGACTTCGTTCTCTGATGCCGCTGGGGATACTGCACGGGGCGCCATTTTGTTGACTTCGCCCTTTACATAAACGCTTGTCCGATGGGCCTCCACGCAAACTCCTCGATTCCGAGAGCTCCTCAACAGAATTGCTAGGACTGCTTAATGGTGTATCGCGAGAGTTCAGTGGGGCTCTCGGTGCATTGGACTGACTTTGCGACAGCAACTTTTCTGGTTCTCAACATCTTATCGGATTTATCTCGTATCTTATCAGTACTGACTGTGGCTGTAACCATGCATGCAGATAGGCTCAGGCATGCATAGGTCCCACTTGCAGGGCTCCATCGCTTAAGTACTTAAGTACCCGGGTAACTTGTATCAACGTTGCTTCATGCTCGTCCACCTGGGCAACATTGAAGTCCGTGTTCTCATCAACTACCTACTTACTGGCGTCCTCTTCTCGCTCGCTAATCCTCAATTCTCCATTAGCCACAGCACATCATAGACGAAATGTCGAGCAACGATTCAAAATCGACTGAGAACAAACCGGCCGAGAGCAAACCGGTTGAGGACAAGGACGCCCTTGACGCTCTCGAGGCTGAAGCCAAGGAGTTCGACAAGGCAAGCTTCGCCACGCTGCCTTCGATTACCTCAGCTAACCGGAACTTTAGGATGCCGAAATCGATCGCATTCTGAAGGCATTCCGGCTCAATGCGTAAGTCCACGCTTCCCATGCCCCTTGGTTGGTTACCCGGGATGATTTGCCGCCTCCCGTCTGACCCCATTAATACGCGGTCTCTAACTCCCGCCTAGCTATGCAGTGCTAGACCTACAGCCCGGTGTGCCGGAATCGGATATCAAGATCGTATACCGCAAGAAATCGCTGCTCATACATCCGGACAAGACGAAGAACCCCCAGGCGCCCGAGGCCTTCGACCGCCTGAAGAAGGCCCAGACGGAGCTAATGGACGAGAAGCACCGCGAGCGGCTGGACGAGGCCATCGCCGACGCGCGCATGCTGCTGATCCGCGAGAACAAGTGGACGGTGGACAGCCCGGAGCTGAAGACGGAGGAGTTCGCCCGCATGTGGCGCGACAAGACGCGCGAGGTGCTCATCGACAACGAGATGCGCCGCAAGCGCCAGCTTAGGGCCCAGATGCAGGAGGAGGGCCGCGAGCAGCGGCGCGTCGAGGCCGAGACCGAGGAGCGCAAGCGCAAGAGGCAGCACGAGCAGGACTGGGAGGAGACCCGCGACCAGCGCATCGACAGCTGGCGCCAGTTCCAGAAAGGCAAGTCTAGCACTGGCGGTGGCGAGGGCGGGAAGAAGAAGAAGAAGCTCAAGCCTATCGGTTGAGCTTGGGCTATGGCGGTTCCTTTCCGGTCTAGGTAAGAGAGCGGGTGGGGACCGGAATCAAGATCACAGCAACTGACTCGCCCTCGGGCTATTTTGAGGATTCCGGAAGCGTTTTCGGAAATGGCATGGGCTACGATTGAACGTGTGAGTTATATTGATAGATCGCAAGATTTCTTATGAACCTAACTCCCGCAGAGATCCATGGATCAGACTCATCGTCCCGCCTTTGGATTCCGAACTTCTTCCACTTCTCCCATTCGTCATTAGTCATTCGAGGTAAGTACACATATGCGCATGCAATGCTTTGTGAGGGTCGCAGATTCGATGACTGCACCAGCGCTACCAGATAGCCACGAGGAGCGAGTTGCACGGCGAAGGTTGGTATTGTTTGGCCGGCGCCACGACAGCGTAGACATTTCATTATCCCCCAACAAGACTAGGCTAGGCCACGTTGTTCAAGACCCTCGTTCATTAAGGGCTAGGACAAATTGGTTGTCTCACTTCGTAAGCTATAGCTCGTAGTCGTGTATACCCACTACAATACTACTAGGCATCGAAAGCGCATCAGCCCCTCACGGCCGATGCTTCTGCTTATACTGAATGAACCTCGTAAGGTTCATGAGAGTCTCGTCGGCCCTCTGCCTAAGCTCCGCCGACTTCTTCTTATCTACCGTCTTCACCGCTGCCCTGAACTTCGGCAGGACCTCCTCGAGGTGCTGCAGGAAGTTCTCCCTCCAGAAGACCTCGCGGTCGCACGCCTTGCTCTCGTCGCCGTAGATGTCGAACAGCTGATTCAGGGCCTCCACGGCGTCGGCGGCCGGCGTGTCCCCGGGCAGTCCCGCCAGCACCTGGGTCAGCAGGAACACGCCGATCTCGCGGTTCAGCTCGACGGGCGCGCGGGGGTCGAGCGCCAGCTGGCCCAGGACGCCGACGCACCTGACACCGAGGCTCTGGAACGGGTCCGCCGCTTCCTCGCCCTGCCGCTGCTTCTGCTCGGCCTCGGCCCGCAGGTTCTTGGACGCGTGGTACAGCGACATGAACTTGTTGTGCTCGCCGCCTCCCGAGAGGAAGAAGGCATGGTCGCCTGTGGTGTAATGCAGCGTGCGGGCCACGGCCCACGCGAGGCTCGTCACGACCGTCGCCAGCCCCACGTCCGAGGTGTCGCTCGCGAGCACGGGCGCCACGGCGTCCCGCCAGATGGTCCCCGCGATGGGGCTCCAGGCCCGCAGGATCGCGTCGTTCTGGCCCTCGCCAAAGTCGATGCAGGACACAGTCCAGGAGACGTTGTTCAGGGCGGCGAAGGCATGGGCCCGGATGGACACTGAGGCCTCGTCGCCGTCGCCGCCGCCCGTCGTCCGCGCTATTATCTTCAGGACCTGCGGGATCGCCCTGTGCAACAGCTCCCGTAGCGTGGACAGGTCGTCGATGCCCGACGCTTCGTCCGGGTAGTCGTCCGCCGCCGTGACCATCTCCATGTCGGCTTCCATCTCGTCCTCGTCCATCTCGTCATCGTCGTCGGCGGGTTCGTTCTTCTCGGATAGTTGCTCCTCATCATCGTCGCTGCCGGCGTCGACGTCGGCGTCCATGGCGTCGTCCTCATCCTCGTCCTCGATACCTCCCCACTCCTCCTCCTTGTTACCTTTCTCGAGCGACTCCTGCAAAGTAGTGCCGATGGATGCCAGGATCTGGAGGGCCAACTGGAGGGTGTCCACCGGGCTAGACGAACCATGCCCATTCATCATGTTTCCGTTCGATTCGGCCTGCTCCAGCGATTGCGAAAGCGTCGGTACGAGAACGGCGTCTGACGCCCCGTCTTTTCCGGGATTTTGATCGTGCCATTCCATAACGGCGAATATGTTATGTAGAATGCCGCAGGCGAGAACCGCCTGATAGCTACCTCCCTTCTGGAACGATAGGAGCTTCTCGTAGGATTTTGAGGCTTCATCCGCCAGAATAGCCTCCACGAACTGCGGGCTGTCCTCTGACAAGGTTAACATGCATAATAGAGCATTCTCCAGGACAGAAGCGGTCGTGAAGTCAAACGATAGAAGCGTAAGCAGAAAAGAAGTGATATCTGCATTGCGCACGATGGCGTCGAATGCTTCATCCGAAGCTTCGGCTAAGCCAGTGATGATCGCCGTCAGCGCCTCCGCGATGCTCCAGACGAAGTGCTGCTCGGCTTTGGAGGTCTTGCCGAAAGGTGTACTCGATGACGTGAGCGCTTCGGTTATCTACACCGTCGCGGTCAGCAAGGTGCACGCACTGCATATCAAGAGAAAAGGGTTTCGCCGAAGGCGGTCCTCCCTACCTTCTTCGCCGCGTGCTGGATGGCCGTCACGACGTCGACCCGGTACAGGTGGACGCAGAAGTCGGGCTCCTCCTCTGCGGCGAGCGTGCGCAGGATCTGCCAGCCGGCGGCGCGGCCCTCGAGCGACGAGTCCGTCAGCGTCTCCCCCAGCAGCACGCCCACGACCCTCTCCCGCAGCAGCAGCTTGCGGCACCGCGCGTCCCGCGCCACCACGTTGGCGACCGCCGCGGCCGCGGCCGTGCGCCGCTTCGGGTCCGCGCTCTGCAGGTCCCGGAGTACCGGCAGCACGCTCTTCTCCCGTAGGGCCGCCAGCTCCGGGTCCGTCGGCGGCTTCACCGGTCTATCCCTCTTGCCCACCATGGGGTCCGAACGCTGCTTCTGCCCACCACCTCTGTTGCGCCGTGATTTGCCCATGCTGTGTTTTGTCTTGTTGGTTTGATAGCGAACGAGAAGGCGCCCAAGTAAAATTTTTTACCGTCCTATTTTCCGTCCTCCAGCAGATATCTGGATGTGCCGAGGTTCCCAAAGTTAATGTAAGCCGGACATCGAGTTTGTGCCCGGCAAGATATTCAAGGTTATCAGTCCCACTTGCACTGCTTCCCTACAGTATAAAAATTTCTGGCGGCTGCAGGTCGACCTTCGAAAGACGCTGAAAAGTACTAGGGACCTAGGGACCTAGGGACAATGTACGCTGAGCTAAGCTTGACTTAGTTCTTCGGACGTTGAGTGCGCCGCAGCGGGGTGCGGCTATGTAGCTAACCTCGGACCCCACATAATGAATGACCCTAACAATGAATAGGGAAAACACACCTAAAATCATAATAACCTACACATTCCAAAGCCTTTTAACAACGCAACAACGTATTTCCTAATAAAATAAAGCTATTTAAGCTATTTAATTTTGCGTTACCTTTTTTTAGTAAGCTATTTTTCAATATAATTATTAATTAAAATCTAATCGCTAGCTTTTATAAGTTTTAAACGTTTAATAATTTTATCTTTAACCGACTTAATATATAATAAATTCACAAAAATCTTATTCGGTTATTTAATAATAATTTGGCATTTATAATTTTCGTATTTTTCGAATTTCGTTTTTAAAAGCTAATTATTATAACGAATAATAATATTTTCGATATTAAAATTATTAAATTTTTTAATAGTTTTAATTATTATTTTCCGTATATCGCAAAACGGCTTTACTTAATTACGTAAAGCCGTTCATATATTTTTTTCGTAATTTTAAGGCTTTATAAAAAATATATATAATTTTGTTCTGGTTATTAATTATTTGTTCCAAAAGTATTTTCAGCTTAAATATCGGTTAAGGTACTATTTCGAAATTTTTTAATATTATTTTAGGTTTAAAAAAAATAAGCCGGTATAACGTTATTTAACTTTAATATTTTTGTCGGTAAAGGCGATTTCGGCAATCTTATAATATATTTTTAATATACGGCGTTTATATTCAGAAATTATTACGAATAATCCGCCGGCCTTTTGCAAAACAATACGATATTTTTTTTAAATACGGAAAATACGATAACATTAAATAACTAAAGGTTATTATTCGAATAAAGTAAAAAATATGTAAAGGTAATTCTATTTTGAAAGCATTTTTACATAAAAATAAATAATATATATATAATATAATTATTTAGGATAAATATAAGAGGCTGCATACGCAGTAGCTAAGGATATGGGCCACAACAGGTCTATTGAGAAATCTAGGGAACAGCTAAGAAAATACGTAAAAGCAGCTAGCTATATATACAGGAGCCACGGGATTAACGCTACGCTAATCTCTTCACTAGGGCCCTTAGCCCGTAATATAACTTCCTCCTCTAAATCTAATCCTTGCTTTTTCCTATTATGCGGCAAACGCTTATTCGTAGTACCTTTTTAAAAACTTTACTCCAAGGCGGCGATATTCGTAAATCCTAATCCGAAAAATCTTCCGACGGTTACAAGGAGATTACGCCGTATACTTTACGCTTATACGTTTTTAACGCGTTACGCGTTACCAGCTTTATATTTTCGCATTATTTTTCTTAAGGTTTTTCTTTTGCTAATTCTTTTAACGTTTTATAAACGTTAAACTTATTTAAGTTTTTCTAAATTTTATTAAACGTTTTTATAATTGCTTTTTATCGTTTAAGTAACGATAAAGCCTTTAAAACCTTATTAACGCCAATATATCAAATAATAATTTTTTTCTGTTTAAAATAATTTCTCCAAAAATACTCCATTTCGCCATACCCTAAATAACGCCCTTCCGTTCGCCAGCGGTATTTACGTTAATAATTAGCGGTTAACATACTAATTTTCATATCTTTTATAGCATTACCTTTTAATTAAAAAATTATTACGTACAAACGCGCTAAGGTAAAAATCGTTAAAAACAATATTTCTAAACGGCAAAAAAAATTACGCAAACTTTTCCCAAATATTAGGTTACTTTTCGTAATCTAATTTTTTTACGTTTCGGCAGTAAAATTCGAAATTAATAAAAAAATTTAGCTTTATTTAATTATTTTTTTGGCCTAGTAAAAAGCATTTTTAAATATAAAAATATATTCGGTTATCGTTTAAACGTTACGTTGACGTAATTTCATTAAAAGTTAACCAACTTTTTATTCCTTATTAAATTTTTCCAAAATAATAGCAATATACTTTAAAAAAGTTTAAAAATTTGGTTTTTTAAAGCTTTTTATATATATGACAGAAACGTCGACTTTTAAAACTAACGGCTAAGGGCTCCCTAAATATAGAAAAACTGCGTACGATTATCGCCGATCGCTTTTCCGTTAACGAATAATTTCTTATTTATTTCGAACCTCTAGACATTATAATCCTTACGGCCTTATAATTCGCAAACGGTTCGTAAAACCTAACGGCACGGTTTCTCGATATCTATAGCGAATAAGCTACGTACGAATAACGAATGCGTAATGCTAACGTACTTCTTACAGCGACGGACCGTTCGCGAAAAGGAGATTTCTTAATATGTAAAAAGCTACATACATAATAATTAAGGATATAAGCCATAATAGGTCTATTGAAAAATCTAGGGAACAGTTAAAAAGATACGTAAAAGCAGCTAGTTATATATATAGGAGCTACGGAATTAGCGTTACGCTAATCTCTCCATTAGAGCCCTTGGCCCGTGACAATAAATAACCGTTATTTATTATAGAAACAGGGCTTAATTTCCGAAAAAGAAATAGATTTTAGTTATTTTAATATAATAATATTATTAATATACCTTTTCGAAATTAACGTATATTTAGTTTTTTCGATATTTTCCGATAATTATTATTTTTAAATAGTAAAACTATTAAAAATATATACGGCCGTATTTTTCTCGTATATAAAGCTGATATATTCGAAAATAAATACTTATAACGTTATTTTTAATTTTTCAAACTTTACGTAAACCGTTTTCGAAAATTCTACGACCGTTTTATTAGCTTATTTCCTTTTTTAAACGTCTGTTTTATTTATATTATATTCGTTTGTAAACTTAATTTTATGTTTAGTTCAGACAGTAATAAGAAAAAGAAAAAACTTATAAATATTATCGCGATTACGTACCTTTAAGCGGTTCCGGGGCATAATTTGTCCGTTTTTAGTATATATTTTATTATAACATATAATAAAATAATTAATTTATTTTTTTTCGAAAATTCTTTTAAAGCTTAATAAGGCTTTTGCTATTTAACGAATTTATATTTTCATTAAAACGCGGCCGCATGCCTTTTCGTACAGTATTTAATTAACAAATTTATCTTTTTTCTGATTTAATAGCTTATACGTTTTAACTTTGGCTTCGGAATGCAATTTGGAACTATGGACGCGGTATAATAAGGTCGACTAAGGTATATCGAATCGCAAATTCGCAAAGGTTTCGGAACCATCTTCTGCTATAAAATTCTTAGCATCCCGAATTCTGCGTTTTCGGTCGAAATTAACCATCTTTACCCGAAATCAATTAACGAAAGGGTTATTAAGTTATCGCGGAATAAAACTTTAAGGAATGGTTGTTGTTGTGGAGAAAAGTCGTATTCATTGTTAGGGTAATTCATTAGGTGGGGTCCGAGATTAGGATTGCACACGATGTGGTAGGGATATTGTATTAGGAATTCGTTCTAGCTTCCTACCTAGGTAGCTAGGGCAGCTAGAAAAATTCTACTTCTGCAAAAGTACCGCCCCACAGCTACTGTCTATATCGCTAGAACATATCAAGATCACTAACAGCTGAACAATCGAAGAATAACCAGGAGGATTCCCTTTTTAAAATATGGATGAACCTCTTTCGAGCCGTAGTAAACGTTGTTAATATTGCGATGTTATTCGCACCTATTGCTGCTTTAATATAATACGGGTGACGTATATTGAATACCGAACACGTGTGCTTTGTAGCGTCTTCTTTAAGTGGAGCTCCAACCCGACTCTTGGGCTTGGCGATATTCTTAACGTTACGCACGGCAGGTGTAATGTAGATAGGGAATTGTAGCTCCTCCGAGCTCCTATCGTCTTTGCCCCTCGAGAACCTGCGCAACACCGCCAACGCCATGCGCTTGCACTCGCAATGCTGCACTCAGTGAGGGACTTTTGACGAACCTGCGGTATCACCGACCCTTCCATTCCCCTCATTGAGACTTTGAGACAAAAGAGGGAGAAACACTGGGATGTCTCCATGTCGAAAATGCGCAACTACTTCCTAAGCGACGTGGAGCTGGGCAAGAAGGACGACGACCACAAGAAACACGTCAAGGATGGCGGCCTGCGATCGGCCCAGAAATGGCTCCCGTCGAGAGGGCCGCGGCGGAGGTCTCTCAAGGGGGTCGCCCTCTTGGCCGTCGTCGCGTTTCTGGTCTACGCCTTCGTCACGAACATGCCCGCCAGCCTCGGCCCGAACCCTCTGATGCGCCGTCCAACCTTCGAGCAGGTGCCGCCGCGGTCCCCGCCGCGCGTTCACCCCGGACATCCCCCGCCGTCGTCGCAGGCGAACCCGCGATCGAGGGCGCAGCCCCCCTCGTCGCCGGAGCGCACGTACAACGGCCCCGTCAAGTTCCTCGAGCTGGCGTCGTCGCTGCACGCCATCGCGCCCACCCAGGGCAGCATGACTGTCAATAAGAACGTCCTCTTCGCTGCCGCCTCCCTCAAGAGCGCCGCCACGCTGCTACCCATCGCCTGCCAGATGGGGACCGAGCTGAAGAGTTATGTCCACTTCGCGCTCATGAGCCGGAGCAGCATCGACTTGGCCGAGCTGCAGAAGGTGAACGGCATCGACGAGTCCTGCCATCTGATATTCCACGGTACGCTCGGGACGACAGACACGCGCCTGCTGGTGCTGCTGCTAGGCCTATTGGCGCTAACCTCGTATAAGATGCCCGCACAGAAAATGCCCAGATATCAACCGATGCGCGGATGGAGAACGCCGTATTCCGTGGTTTCCGTATGTGCACCCCGTGTAGAGCCATCTCCATCGATGGTGCTTACATATAGTCTAGATCATATCCATATGTACATGCATCCTCAGGCCATAATAGTTGATGCCTCGAGCGACGAAGAAGCATGGCTCAATCGTGGGGCGCATCAACATGTGAAGGTGACCGGCAATACTCTGATTGAGCTCCCTAGGAATTCTGGAAGGAGCCTAGAATGGATGACCAAACTAGACAGCGCCGCATTGCGCAGTAAGTAGGCCTATATCGGTGTCGCCTTGCTTCAACTGACACGGCCATGACAGCATGGAACGAAAATCACATCGACATATTGATCAGCGCGGCGCCAGGGGCGTCGGGGAGCCTTATCCGCCTTCTAAGGTCCTTGAGCGCGGCCGATTACACGGCGTGTTCGATTCCTCATCTGACTATCGAGCTTCCGTCCGATATAGACTCTTCGGCCAAACAGTTCCTGGAGTCGTTTTCATGGCCGCCACCACATCTTGCCGGCCCGACCAGTTCCCATCAGCTTATCCTTCGTCATCGCATACCTCGGCAGGCCATGACTGAGGAGGAGAGTTCAGCGCGCTTCCTCGAATCTTTCTGGCCCGCGCGTCGCAAGAGCTCGCACGTCCTTGTTCTCTCACCCCAGGTAGAATTGTCACCACAGTTCTTTCATTGTAAGTCACCCTAATTGAAATAGGCCAGGGGAAATGTGCTCATTAAGTCATGATTAGACCTCAAATACACCCTACTAAGTTACAGAAACTCTATGCGACTCTTTGCTATTAGCCTTGAACAACCAACTCGACTGTTGGACGAGAAAGAGCCGTTGATTCCTCCAACCAGCAAAGGAGACGTCGGACCCAATGGTGAAGTCGTCGGAGCCGCACCAGCGGCCTTCCTATGGCAAGCACCCTCCAGCAATGCGGTTCTCTTCTTAGGCCAAAAATGGATGGACCTCCACAACTTTACCTCGCGGTCACTGGCGGCGAAACAAGATCCCGGCCCCGTGTCCTCCCTCCTGGCCGACAAGCTCGTGAGTAAGAAACACCCGTCTTGGCTGGAACATGCTCTAAGACTGGCACGGATGCGGGGGTACTATACGTTATATCCCGGGGAGGAAACGGCTAAGAACCTGGCGACCGTACATAGCGAATTGTACCGTCTACCGGAAGAATACGCCGCCGAGGGGAACAAGCAGAAGCTCCTAGCTGACGATGCGACTGATGAGGAAATTGAAGCTGCGCGGAAGCGGGCTCTTGGCGAAACGGAGTCTAGTCTTGCCCCCATGTCGCTGCTCGACAGCTTGCCGAACGGCGGGGAGTTGCACCCGCTTAACAAGCTTCCGTTACTATCCTGGGATGGGCGCAAGACGGATCTCGTGGCTGTAGACGAGTCTGCCGCGACGTATGCGGCGGAATTCAGGAGCACAGTCGGCGGGTGCAGCACCAACAATAAGGAGGACGACTCATCAGAAGATTTACTCACTCAGGATCTGTTCTGTGTGAAGGAATAGCTGTCGCCACAACAAGACGGGAAGGTCCTTAGTGGTCCATGTATCGTATATTTACCTTTCGCTTGGTGTCTATTCTGGAGTTTTGGCGTCCAAAGGGTTCGTGGGAAACGGTTCCAGCGCAGAGGAAACCTCGGGGGGGTTGGGACCGCATATGTATACCAGGAGGGCATACGCTATTTAGCTAGAGGACCTGAGTCCGTAGATAGTTCATGGCATCTTCGACGCATCGCTTGTCGAAGCTGTCGCACTCGAAATCGACCTTCAGCTTCGCGACCACGAGCAGGACCACGCAGGTGCTTATTATGGCCAGGGCGACGAGCGACATTATCTTTATTGAATGTCCTGTCAGCTTGGGCCGAGTCCCAAACGTTGGTGATGATGATGACAGATAACGATCGACTTACAGACTGCGTCTTCCAGCCCGTCTGCACGATGGCCGCCTTTCGGCTGTACTTATTAACCGTACCTGCATGTTCCGCGAGGTCAGTACTCACCCACTACCTATCCACGCATTCTCCCCTTCGGGCGCCCCCAACCCCCCAAGCCTCTTTCCCACGGGGCCTCCTCCTATCTATTAAAGGGGCCCCGAAATTCAATCGAACAAAATAGCCAGCGCGTGCTTCGGAAGGAGAGAATGAGAAAGAGAGGGACCGTATGAAGGCCCATTGGAAAGCAAAAAGCAAAAACTAAAAAGGCGAAAACCCACTGGTGTAATTCCCGAAACCCATGGCGAGGCACGCGACGGCCAACAGCCAGAACACGAGGCCCAGCGGCCGCGCCATGCGCAACTCCACGGCCGACGGCCGCGATTTGAGGTGGAACGACAGCGTGATAGCTACGGCTACGACCGCCATGTATACGCTAAGGCGCAGGTACGAGAGGAAGGCTTCATTCATTACGGGGCGGGCCGTTGGGTTAGCTAGACGTGTGTGATCCGGCAGGCATTGTAGGGGGGAGGTTAGGTAGGAGATCATGTGGGTGGGCGGGTGGGCAGGAAGAGAGGTACGAATGACACTCACTGCGTTCGTTCGCGCAGTGGTCCCGCGCGTCGCTGCTCTCGTTCTCGAAGAGCAGAGGGCCCAGGACCGGCCACGTCCAGAACTCCGACTCGGTCCCGGTCACGGTGCTGCGGAGCCGAAGGGCATTAGCGAGAGTACCTACATCCATACGCGGTCTCCGTCTCCTGTTTGTTGCGATATAAAACGAGGAAAGCCGAGTTGCGGGTGCCGGGTGGGACATACTCGAAGTCACCGACTTCTACCGGCCGCGTTTGCTCCGCGTACGAGAAGGCGCCACAGCAGGATGCTGTGTTCTCCTCTTCATCGGTGCCGGAGGCCTGCATCTATTTTTTCGGCGGAGGTAGAGACGCTTTTTATTGCTTATACGGTCTCCACGGAGGAATATATCCTCCTAAGTCAGATGTTGTAGAGGGTTGTATTTGAGTTAAAAGAGGCTCAAAGTAAAATGCGACCGCTATCCCCGGTATCTAGAGAGGTTACGCTAGAGCGATAACTGATGAGCCGTCCAATCACGGGGCCGCTAAGCTGTTTGCAGCCCATTCCTCGCACGGCAGCAGAACACCACTTCCATATGTCCATCCATCCATTATGAAGTAAGTGCAGCGCGCCATAGTTATGTGTGCATCTTCCCTGCCACAGAACACACATAGATAACTCCTAACTCGTCTGACTCATACATGTAGGTAAGATCTAGATACATAACTAAACTTGTGAAAGCCCGGTATGGAAAAGACCGGCGGGCAAGCCACTACGCCATAATTGGCATCTCGGTACGGCATGACGAGCGGGGCCGGATGCAGAAGTGATAGATCCTGTCGGACTAAGCCGTAATTCAGACCAAGCAGTCTATCGATAGGTAAGCCAGGCGGCTTGATATCAAAGCCCAGGGAGCTAGGCATAGCCAGCCGCTTCTCTTCGGATCCAAAAACAAGATCTCGGCCATTGAACCCAGTGGCTGGCTGTCTCACTGGGGCTTTTGTCACCGCGGACAATTTGCAAAAAAGATGGCCGGGCGGCCCATCCCACCCAAGAAGGACGCGGCGTGGGGTCATCCCGCCTCGTCGCTTGCGACATCGTTCAGGTCCGGATCGTCGTTCGCGAACGAGATCCTTGCCAGCGACATCGCGGAATGCTCTGCAGATGACGAGGCGGCCGATGGGGACCTCCTTGGTGACGAGTCCGGGTCTGACGCCGAGTCCCGGGACGGCGGCGACGGTCCGATCCTCTACAAACAGCCGCAGGGTGTCGCGTACGGGGTTCGACGGCCCAGCATACTGCCTGAGCGCGTCCATGAAGTGACGCTGAACGAGGCCGAGAGGATCCAGTCTCTCCATGCTGAGTGCAGCTTGTTGCGGGACAACCATATCCTGCCGCCGAAGCACGGCGGTGAGAGCGAACCCGGGCTGTTCTCCAGGCTCTATAAGAGGATATTCAGCACCAAGGTCCCCAAGGTTGCGGGGGATGATGGAGACGTCCCGAGGATCAGCGCCGACCCGTCTTCGGAGAGCACGCCTTTGCTGGCCGGCGCCGACGAGACTCCAGGACACTTGAATATGCAGTGGGAGTCCGCCGTCGCATCTGGGAAGATCAAGACGACGTGGCAGAGGGAGGCCCAGACCATCGCGGTATACTCTAGGTCCCTCATCGTCACGTTCCTGCTGCAGTACAGCATCAACATCGCGAGCATCTTCGCCGTCGGACGGATAGGAAAGGTAGAGCTAGGGGCTGTGACATGTGAGATTCGCCCTTTGCTCTTCATCCTAGACCACTGATAGTGATCATTATCGTGCTAACCGACGCAGTGGCCTCCATGACTGCGAACATTACCTGCTACGCCCCCATGCAAGGTCTGGCCACGAGCCTCGACACCCTCTGTGCCCAGGCCTACGGCTCCGGACACAAGCACCTCGTCGGCCTGCAGCTCCAGCGCATGACGTACTTCCTGTGGCTCATCACGCTTCCGATCGCCGCGGTATTCTTCTTCGGCGGCTCCATTCTCCGGTTGATCGTCCCCGAGCCGGAGACCGCCGAGCTGGCCGGACTCTACCTGCGCGTCATCATCGTCGGGATCCCCGGCTTCGCCGCGTTCGAGGGCGGCAAGCGGTTCGTCCAGGCGCAGGGCCTCTTCGTCGCGACCACCTACGTGCTCCTGGTCGCGGCTCCCCTCAACGTCCTGACCAACTGGCTGTTCGTCTGGCATTTCGGCTGGGGCTTCGTGGGCGCCCCGATAGCCGTCGCATTTACCCAGCTCCTGATGCCCGTCCTCCTATTCGCGTACGTCGTCTACGCCGACGGGTACCAGTGCTGGGGCGGTTTCAGCAGACGCGCCCTCGCCAACTGGGGTAAGTCATTACCGATCCGCGAATGGTAGGGGACGGCGAGTGTGACTGACGCGTGTTGTGGTAGGACCCATGATTTGGCTCGCGCTGCCCGGGATGATCATGGTCGAGGCCGAGTGGTTCGCCTTCGAGGTGCTCACCCTGATGGCCAGCCGGTTCGGGGCGTCATACCTTGCGGCGCAGAGCATCCTCGTGACCCTGACCTCCACCACCTTCCAGATCCCGTTCCCGGTCTCCATCGCCGCGTCCACGCGCGTCGCCAACCTGATCGGAGCCAGGCTGGTCGATGCCGCGAAGACATCCGCCAAGGTGGTACGTTAATCCAGCCTCCTCCTCCGCCTCCTCCTCCCCACCACTCGCTCCACTATTTAGTGCATAATTATGGCACGACTCCATCGAATTTAACATTGAACAAAAGGGCATATGTGCGGCCTTCGCCATCGGCGTATTCAACCTCGCGCTCCTCGCCAGCCTCCGCTACCAGCTCCCGCTGCTGTTCACGCGGGACGAGGAGGTGATCGCCATCGTCGCTGACGTCATGCCGCTGTGCGCCGCGATGCAAGTCTTCGACGGGCTCACGGCCATGGCGCACGGCCTGCTGCGCGGCATCGGCAAGCAGTCCGTCGGCGGCTACGTCAACCTCGCCACCTACTACCTCATCGGCCTGCCCATCTCCGCCGCCACGGCGTTCGCCCTCGACCGGAGGCTCGCGGGCCTGTGGCTGGGACCCACGATCGGGCTGTTTCTGTGAGTGTCCCCGATTGTCTTTCTGTTCTGATTCCCGCCCTTTTTGTGCGTGGGGAGATTTGTTATACTGATGCTTTTGCCGTGAAGTGTCTCCGCCATCGAGTATTGGTATGTCTATAATTGGGATTGGGAGCAGTCAGTTCGGGATGCGGAGCGTCGAAACGCAAACGCGTGATTTGGGAACGTTTGGGTAAAATGTGAGTAGATTGTATTTGCTCTTCGCTTGTATGATCTCAAGCGTATCTGGTTACAAGCAACACGCCAGGTAATAAATAATACAAACGGCTCCTAGACCTTCAATACCAATTTGGCTCCCCTTTCTTCATCCTTCTCCTTCCAGGCGCCATGGGAGGCTTTGATGCCCCGTGGTATTGTATCTCAGAGTCTGCGTCTGTCCATATGTGCAGCTCTCTTATTCCAAGTCACAAAGGACCAGTTCTTGACCACATGATACCCCTCATCCTTCCAACCATCGAATTGAGCCTGCACCTTCAGTATCATCTCCTCCTGATCCCCGCTGAGTTGATGGCTACCCCTCTTGACCTTCTTCGTCTTGGTCTCGTGTGCCTCATCCTCCTCTAACTCGACTTCCTTTATCAGTGGGCTAGGACGTCCTTCGATCAAACAACGAGAGGAGAGCTCCTTCTCATCGTAGTCGTCTACAAGTATCAAGTACGTGTATGCGCGAGACTCGATGTCGGGGAATACGCTCCAGAATCGCGTCGTCTTGGTCTCATCATCAAGGTCCAGCGCCGCGAGTCTCTTCAGCGACTCGTACAGCTCTCCGAGGGGAACAAGCAGTTGCGGAATTATACTGACGTCCGCGAGTTCCCAGGGCGGGAGACCACAAGCTAGGACAGCTACCGCGTCCCGATGGGTGCCAGGAACGAGGAATATGTCGTAGTCTCCGACGAGTATTTGCCTTCTCTCACGCTCGGACGAAGGGATGGGCACCCTGTGGAGTCCGCTCTCGAAAACTTTTCGCGTAAGCTCTCTCGATTCCCTGGTGGCCCCAAGCACGCCATTCCGCCGCCGATGGATAATGTAACTAAAGGAGTAAGTGAGTGGATAATCCCACTCGTGGCGCGGAGGATCGGGGATCCAGTGGACAAGAGCCTGTAAGTCGAGAGCTTCCCTCCAGATCATGTGGCGTATCTCTGGTGGCAGCCTCCCGAATAGCTCGAAACTTCTTTCTCCGAAGGGCGGGACTGGAGGCGAATCCTGTCTAACGACGTCCCAGAGGGATGACATCCCGGGTGGATGTAGGTTAGGGGGGGCGTCGATGGGTTAAGACTAGTATTACACATGAAGACCCAGTAGGCATTGATAAAGGTCAGGGCTTGCTGGCTTCCTGCTCATAGATGCAGTTTTCGTTCTCTAGTCGGGGATATGCTTTGCAAATTCCCACGGTTAAGTACTTACGGCGGCCGGTTTAAATGAGGAAAGTCAGTCCACATGAATCACTAGGTCAACCAGTTTGCTCCTTACCAAGTCTTTATATGGTCCAATACGAGACGACCAACATGATTCATAGCCGAAAACAAAGAAACTTCCTGATTACATTGGTTTCACAAGCTTTGATTCGCTTCAACCAACCCCCTTTTCCCCCAACAAGCATAAATCCTTTGGCAGCTATAACATAGTTGTTTTGATGGGCACACCGCAGATCTGGTGATTCCCTCATTATCTCTAGCCATGTGTCTATACCCGACTTTCCCGTGTGAATCAGCTTGTTTTCCGTCCGTCTGAGCTAATTTCTGCATTTATAGGGCCATAATCCCCTAGGATGATCGAATTAGGTGGTTTGTATAATCGTATAAGGTTTTGGAAACCATGCTAGGTGCTTTACCGCGGACTTGCTGAACATAACACATGAAAGAAGGCAGTGCTGATGTTCCGATCTCCATGGGATGTGGCAACATCGCTAGCTAGCCTACGGAGACGCTGGTGCATTGCTAATGGTCTGCTCTTCCTTATGTAGTCCTACACTAGAAGTTTAGTTAGTACTATGATTATCTGGATTGCCGATCTCCTTAGTGGCTCGGAAGCAGACTTAGATCAACTCCGATAGAGACCACTAACGACCGGCCGCTTCTTCCAAGTTAAAATTTTCGACATGATACTTATCCAACAATGAATCATCCCGCAGTCGCTGTGGGTGTCAAACCCCTACCGAGCAGACGAACGGGAAATCTGTCTAAGGCATGAAGTATTGCGTTAAGCTAGTCAGTATATCAGGGCATAACAGTATCATTATGTGGCGGGTAGTCAAGAACTACTTGAAGTACATGGCCGGTCCGACTTGATAGTAATGAAGTTCCCTAAGATGACCGGCCAGTTAGGGATATCGATGGAGCAGCCCACCATTACGTAAATTCGGGCATGGAATCTTTCCATGATTCGATGTTGCGTAGGTACTTGCTCGTGGATAATGAAGCCTATCCGTGACCCAACTGAGGCGGCTGCTAAGGAAAGGGCATATCCAAATGTGAACAACCAGGGCCCAGGGGCTTCCGCACATATACTCGGCAGGCCTTAAAACGCCACCTGACTAGAAGAACACCGCTTTTCAGTTAGGGGCTTCCAAACGGGAAATCTCGAGTGCATATTGCCACATACGGATCAACTATAGGTTTAGGCACATACCAATTTGTAAACAACTACGTTTTCCAACAAATGCCGTATCGAATAAGCCTATACCTCCTATATTTAGTAAATAAAGCGATTTTCTTTAATACTATGACCTCACATTACTCTATTATATCAAACTAACGTAATAGTTTCGAAAGGCTACATTTTAAACGACTCTTTCTATTCTACACAAATTACCCGATACTAGGTAATAATTATTTAACACTAGCCATTTCTTTCTTTAGGATATCGCTGATATGCGCCAACTAGAAAAGTTCGAATAGAGGGAAGCCTTTATTTGGGTAGGAAACGCCAATTTATTTATTTATTACTAATCTGGAAGTCCCTAACTGGAAAGCGGAGCTCTTCTAGTTAGGTGGCGTTTTTAGGCCTGCCAAGTATGCCTTTCTGATGACAATTTCAACTGCAATATCTGGCCAGCGTTTATATCATGGTTCCTCTCACTGTTCTGCCGCTTCACGGATGTTTAAAAGATGGGCATGTTTATCGAGCCTAAGCAATCATGCCAAGTCCTCAGTCGCATGAGGTCCGTCGATTTGAAGAATGTCCCGAGACGGGGCGTTAAAATATGGGCCTTTAGCTACGTACGCACCCCGTCGGCCTTTTTTGCGAGTAGACAAAGGATGTTCCCTAGCGGATACGCAAACATGTTCGCTATTGTTGTGGTTGGTAAGGCGGGGGAGAGGCGGATTGGACCTGCTGGCTGTAAGGCCGTTCCGGCCCCCCGGCGGGGTGTCGGGCTGCCGGGCATCACTTCCGCCCGAGATAGTCGGGCCTCGTCAGATCATTAATATATCAGCGTTAAACCCCTTTAGGCCGCCCCGCAGATGCTGATTCTTCCCCCGCGGAAAATCACCAACAAGTGGAGGACCTCAGCCTTTAACATTTAGCTACGAACTACTTACCAAGCTAATGGCCGCAACCGTTAACGTAGGGTTAATTAGGGGTTAAAGCTATGTGGTTAGGGTTAGGGTTAGGTTTAGGGCCTGGGGAGTTAGGGGTCCGGCGCGAGGCCCCTATTTGTGTATATAGCTTTGATATTGGCAGTTGGTGGTGATATTGGTGGTTGTACGTATTACCAGTTGTTAGTAGTGTCGGTTGGTGATATTGTTGCTGCAGTTGTACCAGCCCAAGCCAAAGCTACTAGTCGAATATGGAATATGGGGGGTACTCTGTTGACTGAGTTTTCCAGATTCCGTCAGAAGCACCTAGACTTTACTTACCACCATTCACTTTGCCTACGCCCTATAACAAGATGTTTTCATGTAATAAAATTATCGCCGAAAGCGGCTACTGTTCGATGGTCCATACGAACGAAGCCTTCCGTGTAGTTCTACTATATGTTCGTTTACTGGAGCACCTGTCTTGGCTATTAAGGAAGCACAATAATACAAGGTTCACGGTAGTATCGGCGCTATGCCGACGTGAGATTAGTGCAACTGGACGCTAGGTAAATGCTAACGCAGCAATCTCACCCCTGCAATGTCGCCCCTCCATGCGCCTTAAGGGGACCAAATTTCTATAACACAGTCCCGACTGGTTGAACTTGAGCCCCTTTGCCTCCTCACCTCAGCATTAATTCTACACCTACACACAACACCCCCAAAGCCAACCTTGAACTACGAGAATACCAGCAAAAGTAGACGTCGGACGCCAATATCTTGCCCAAAGATGGCCACTAGTACAGCAACCACCACCACCACCACCACCCAACAGGCCGCACCGTCGGCCGAGGCTATCTTAAGATTGTTTCCAGATATCGACACGGGCTCTGCGGGGCTCGAGGGCCACGATGAGGAGCAGATTCGTCTGATGGATGAGGTGTGCATCGTTCTTGACAACGACGACAACCCTATTGGCACTGCCAGCAAGAAACTGTGTACGTTGCAAGCCGATTGGCCTCCCTAATCGTCGAGACAATGGCTAACCACGAGTCCATCAGGCCATTTGATGACCAATATCGACAAGGGTCTCCTTCACCGCGCTTTCTCCGTGTTCCTCTTTGACGACCAAAACCGATTGCTGCTGCAACAGCGCGCAAGCGAGAAGATCACGTTTCCCGACATGTGGACAAACACGTGCTGCTCGCATCCGTTGAGCATCCCAAGCGAGACCGGCTCCAAACTGCCCGACTCGATCGAGGGCGCCAAGCGTGCGGCCCAGCGTAAGCTGGATCACGAACTGGGCATCAAGACGGAGCAAGTTCCTATAGAAAAATTCCACTTCCTGACGCGCATCCACTATAAGGCGCCCAGTGATGGGAAGTGGGGTGAACACGAGAGTAAGCGGCCCGAAAGATAGGAAACCAAGTAGGCAGATGGCGTAGGCTAACCGTTGCTACCAAGTCGACTATATCCTCTTCATCAAGGCGAACGTCGACCTTCATCCCAATTTGAACGAAGTCCGGGATACAAAATATGTCAGCGCCGAGGAATTGAAAGCGCTTTTCAAAGATCCCCAACTGAAATTCACCCCCTGGTTCAAGCTGATCTGCGAATCCATGCTTTTCGAGTGGTGGGAGAACCTCGATTCGGGTTTGGAGAAGTACACCAACGAACAGGAGATCAGACGTATGTGATGTCGTTTTAACTGATCGGAGTGGCCCTCGACGAAGAGGGCCGTGAGCGGATTGTGGTTGGGGCTACAGTTTGACAGCGTTCTGGGTAGCGACGAATGGCCGTCATTTATAGATATCTGGCGCTCGCTGATCGGGCGCTCGCTTGTTCGTGTCACGAGTACGAAGCATTTACTCAGCCACATTATTATTAATCGAAGGAGATATCAGCTAGGCAAGTCTTGAGCCACACATCACTGCATTTACTGATTGGCAGTGGCGGGTGCCGACGGAGTGATGAGCAACTTGTCATCTACAGCAAGATTCAATTTCACCCAATGCAGTGGAACAGATCGTCTGTTTGCTCCAGCTACGGGCAGGACGGAGTCAGTCCCGTCCGAACGCGGCATAACTGGCTTGGGCAGGCCGTCCTGTTCCTCAGACTCGCCCGTCCCCGTGCTGACTCCGGGCTAGGTCCTAGTGGCGAAATGGGGTCGTAGAGTTCAAGCATCAGCTGACGTTCCCCATCCCCAGTGAGTGTTCGCGAGCTGCCGAACCAGCTTTCCAGCTCTTAGCGATCATGTTCAACCCGAGCGCGCGATTGGGCCGCCACATCAGAGACAACATTAGTGATGCTCACTTACCCCACTCGTGGTCCCGTCTAACTTCTGCGGCCGGGCCTGGGCGCGCCCCCATGACAGCCACCTACTCCTAGTAGTTACTGAGGACGAAACCCCCCAACCATCAACTCCGTCACCCTGGCTGCTGGCTTTCCAACTTCCGTGGTCCTGGGTCGGACGCACTGTGACAATGGGGCCCCAATCAATGTGATACGGCTCCCCCGTGCGTCTTGGGGGATGCCGTCGAATGCCGGTCTGGCCAATGACTTTCGATGCCTAGCACCGTATGTCGGCGTGTATAATCGACGGCCCGAGTAAGGGTACCGTGCCCCTGTTCAACAAACTCCGCACCACTCCACGATGTGTCCGTCATACCCTGGACAAGTCACCCGTCTTCGCCCCGGCTCTTTCAAGCATCTTGCATTACATCCCGCACCCAAGAGAGCTTGGCCCTATCGCCCCAGAAATCCCCTACACTGTGCCTCGACAAGCAGGTCACCTGTTCCACTCTTTAAAAGTGTTCCCCGCAAGGCCTCCGAGATGCCCGGCTTTCTCTCGTCTTCTCTATCTTCTCTTCGAACTTCTAGAAGGTATTCTGGTTACAGGAAACTCTTTCAAGGTTTAAGAAAGACTCAGGATTGGTCGACCGCTCTTGCAATAACTCAATTCCAACACACACCGGGATTAGTTGCTTACAAGGCGTTCTGCTTCATCTCTGTCTTAAGCTCGCTATACTACCAAACTCAAGCTCTCAACTCCTTCAGCTCATACATACATAGTCTTTCACGACCAGGGCCAGATTTTAAAGTGTCTGCGCGGACACGCCCTTCGTCCATACCCTCAGAACCGTATTCTGGAAACTCTTACAGGGGCGTCCCTTTCGAAATCTACATTGATGTCTGTTGATACGCGCACCAGCCTTAACTGCCTGCGTCACCCGTCCAGATTTATGTCTGTGTCTAGAACACAACTCTCCAAAGTGCATACAGGTGATAGTACCCAAAATATACCGAGTAATAAGTAAAGTAAGTCGAGTTATGGGCTAGGCGGCAACCCTGGGATTTCCATCACCTGGGACAAGAGGAGAAGCCTGAGGTTAACTTCGATCTCCCTCGGCATAGTCAGTCGTTTTGGCGAAAGGCTACATATCCCATAAAGCCTTTCCACGCGTACGTCAGGCCCAGCATGGAGCAGCTCGCGAATAACGGCAACGGCACCGCCACTAGCGTCGCCGTCGTGGTTGCGGTGGAGACGCCGGCCCCACCCCCGGCGAAGCAGCAGCAGCTCCGGCAGCGCTCCCTCGTGCCCCGGGGGTGGGAGGACCATGTGCGCGCCGTCGGCATAGACGAGCACAAGGAGGCGGCGCTGTCGCTCGCGCAGGCCTTCGCCCGCGACGACCTCGCCATGTACCTCGTCGACGGCGAGGTCGGGTCCTCGGACGAAGAGAAGTGGCGCCTCCACGTCGACATATTCAGGTACCTCGTTGCGGCCCACTGCTACAGCGGCGTCGTCACGACCATCGGGCCCGACTACGAGGGCGTGGCGCTCTGGTGAGTTCCCGAACTTCCAACTCGCTGCCGAAATCCCCCCTTTTTACACACAGGATCTCCGCTCTGCCAAAGAGGACGGTCAAAAGCCGGCGTCAAGTTGAGAAAAGAAATACAAGAGCTAGAGCAGGGGAGGAGGGCAGAACACCGAAACAAAAGAAGAAAGAAGGAAAAACTGACGCGAGGCTCTCTTTCGAGAGAGCGCGAAACAGGGTGCTCCCGGGCCAGGACACGGACGACTGGACGACGACGCTGCGCAGCGGCGTGTGGCGGCTCCCCTGGCAGCTGTCGGCCGAGGGCCGGCGGCGCTACTACGACGAGCTCATGCCGCTGCTGCACGACACCAAGCGCGAGGTCCTGGGCCCCGCGCGCGAGGGGGACTGCTACTACCTCGTCTACCTCGGCACGAGGCCCAGCGGGCGCGGCCGCGGGTACGCGCGCAAGCTCATCGAGCAGATGGCCGCTAGGGTATGCTTTTTCTCCTTTCTTTTCGCCCCAACTATTCGCCGCCTCCCGTCTTCTCTCTATTCCCATATTTCTCCCTCACTAAACTCCCCACGTGTCTATCCCTTTTCCTATACCCACCTTTCCTGCCCTCTTACCATCCCATCCTTTCGTACACAAAAGGATTCCCAGAAAGGGTTCCAAGCGCACAAGCAAACAAACTAGAGGGGAAAAGAGAAATTTTTAAAAATTACTAACACACACTAACATAGGCCGACGCCGAGGGCCGCGCCATGTACCTCGAGTCCAGCTCGGCGAAGAACAACCTCTACTACAAGAAGTTCGGGTTCGAGGTCAAGAAGGACATCCACCTGGGAATTAGCGGCGACGGCAGCCAGACGACGACGCCCCCGGCCGTCACGCTGACCATCATGGTGCGCGAGCCGCGACACGGCAGCGGCAAGCTCCTCGCCGGGCCCGGCTCCTCCTCGGCCGTCATCCCTATCAAGCTCAGCCCGGCCAGCTTCGGCAAGGTCGTCGTGCGCGAGGGCAACTGACCGGCTGGTTGGTCGGTTCCCTCCCGGAGTCGGGAGCGCGCCTGCAGGAGGGAGAAGAGCGGGCGGGCGAGCTAGGGACAGACCGCGCGGGTGTGTCTGTCATTCTCCCCGGTTGGTCGATCGATGTGATCGATGTTGATGAGTGACGCCATGGAACGGTAGATTGCCCAGTCGGATTTTCTTCCCATTTTCTCTCTTGTCTCTCCTTCTCCGTCTCCCCCCGGCCCCTGTTGCGCTGCTTCGTTGCTTACCTTCACCATGCCGGTCTCGTCTCCGTGCTCACTGGGATGTGGCGCCAGCTGCTGGCTTAGGAGGGCCGGTTCTCTGCTCTATTGGTTCGCGTCCCGTTTCCTGTTACTGGCCTTCTCCTCCACAGTTTTTTTGCGTGGGAGAGTTTCGTGCTGATTATCACTTCTCACTTCTTGGCTCCGCGGCTGGTCAGCCTCTCCCCCTTGCTTCGACGTGTTAGCGGGTTTCCATTAGTCTAGTATCTGACCGGAGTGCGTCAACATCGCCTTCCGGGTGGTTGCTTCACCCTTGCGTCTAGATGTCATTAGTCGATCATTCTACATCGAACTAGCTATAGGTCGATCGTTCATTCTTTTTACAAGTAGCAAACCAGTACCGCATGATTGCCACTCATTCTGTCCCAAATGCCTTAATGATCTGTAATGCCATGTCACGCCAACGCCGAGTGACGGGTACATTCGTCCGTTGTATGTCCGTCAGCTATTGTCTTCCACGTAATTATTTCCTCACCCCCGCCCAAACTCCGGCGACTAATAAGCTAAAATCGCGAATGTCTCGTCGTCTACGGTCGTGTAGATCAGGCCCGGCTGAATCAGCTCCTCGGCCGCATTCATGGCTTCCGGAACGGTCATGCCCGTGCTCTGCGCGATGATATGGATGTTGACGCCCTCATTGCCGTTCTCGGCGTTCTGCAGGAAGTTGAACATCTTCCTCGCCTTGGCCGATACCCCGTTCAGATTCGGGCCGCCGCCGGTAGCGCCGTAACCGCCGTCGACGAACATGCCGTCGTCGGCACCGCCACCGCCACCGCCGGCGGCCGCGGGGTCGCCGCCCTTGGAGAAGAAGAGGTGGACGTAGGTGGACTCGAGCAGGTGGTAGTTGACCTCGTTGTAGTCGGCGACGGGCTTGATGACGTGGGCGCCGACGTGGCGCTTGTTGTTGAAGCTCTTGAGGCGGCCCCAGACGCGCACGTACTGGTTGAGGGCGAAGGCGGACTTGGCGGCCTCGTCGTCGTGCTTGTCGGCGTCGAGCCACTGCTTGACCTCGATGATGCCGGTGCCGTCGTCGAGGCGGAACGTCACGTTGGTCGTCTGCGGGCTGATGGCCCGCACCATGCCCACCAGCGTCACCTGCGTCACCTCGACCCCGTCGATGCGGAAGTTGGCGTCCGGGTACGGCTGCTCGGCGTCGATCAGCTGCTTGATCGTCACGGGACGGAGGGACTCGTCGCTGTAGCCCTGTTTGGTTTTGGTTTTGTCGGTTAGCCAACCTTATGAGAGTCTTTACATATATATAT
Source organism: Monosporascus cannonballus (assembly GCA_004154925.1). Classification (NCBI taxonomy): domain Eukaryota; kingdom Fungi; phylum Ascomycota; class Sordariomycetes; order Xylariales; genus Monosporascus; species Monosporascus cannonballus. Next base: position 149,763 of record QJNS01000025.1, read on the forward strand.
ATGTGTGTGTGTGTGTGTATAAATATATATATATATATATATATATATATTAGACTGCGGGAAGGGATGGAGGGGAATACCTTTCCTGCTGCTTGACTGCCGCCCTGCGAACCGCCGTATACGAAGCCGCCGCCATCTTCACCCCCCGCGGCGCCGTATGTCGTGCGCGTATATCCACCGTATGCTATTGGTATATCGGATTAGCGAACGAACGTAGCTATCGCTCTGCGATGTCGTCGAAAACGTACTGCTCATGATGGTCCGTCAAATCTGACGTTGGGTGGTTTGATATGGTAGTATTGGAAAGGGTTTGTGTAATGTGAGTGGGGGGAGACGCGTTGTTCGACGCGACTATTTTAATTAATTGATTTTCTGGCGGAGAGGGCGAACTGACATCTGACCTGAATCGCGGGGTCTTCTGCCTACAAGGTAACCTACTAGGTAGGTAGGTAGGTAGGTAGGTAGGTAGGTAGGTAAGCGGTATGTACAGTACAATACCTAACGGTAAGTACCTAGTTTAGCGTCTTCTCTCGTTGGAACTTTGCAAGGTATTGCACAAGCCGTCTTATCTTGCATTGTGTACTTCAGAGCTGCTACAGTAGGTACTTCCTACTAATGTTTTCGACCCTATACCGACTTTGGAACCCGCCTAAGACCTACCGCAGTAGTCATTACAGCTTTCAAGGAGCTCGATTACATACCATACTATACACACACCAGCTCTGCCATCTGGTACAGAACCCCCTGAGCCCGGTATATCCGGTACCAATATTCGTCACAGTTCTTTGTCGAGCTTCCATCATTACATCGTGCACACCAAAGATAATAATACCTATTACGTGCCGGATAATGGACGTGGCCGCCGGGGACGGCGAATAGTGCCGTCTGATACAATGTACTCAGTAAAGTGTGGTGGAACTGCATACATACTTCCAGTTGTTTCCATCACACGCCCGAAGAAGGTGACGGTGACGGAGGAGGTTGTAGTGGGGGAAGGGGGGGGCCGGCTATTCAGGGGCTCGGCGCCGTGATTTGGTATCGCGTCGAATGAACCTCGGCCCGCGCCTGAACTAGACCGAATACGGGCAGAACGGGTGACATAATTAATGCATGTAACTATAGCTGCATACAGTAGGGCACGCATGTATATATCTATCCAAGATACCTACCTACTTTCCAACTTCACCGACCTTCTTGCCGCCATCTTCCAACGGCCGATAGTCATCAGTTTTCGCTCTTCATCAGAAAGACATCCGAAAGCGACCACCATCTGCGCTCGGTCTGGGATACTATGACGACAACGGGACAGTCGGCTATCGTGCCCGTCATTCCTTTGACCAGCACCAGTGTCCTATTCCCGGGCACCCTCCTGCGGATACCCGTTCCTCCGAGCCGATCCGACATACCTGCCCTGCTTTCCACCGTCTACACGCGCGCCTCCAAGAGCTCAAAGCGAGTCGACCAGATCCCCGTCGTCTGCGTGCCCCTCACGTCGCCCCTCCTGAGTCGCCGCGGCCAGCGCCTAATCGAGAATGACCCGGAGAAGTACCAGAAGCTGTTGGAGGCCAGCCCCGGGAATATGACCAAGGATCGTCTGTACGGCTATGGCGTCGCCGCAAGGATAACCGCCATCCAGGGCCAGGATGGCGCTGAGTTTAATCTCTTGGTCCAGGGCGTTTCGCGCGTCTCCCTGGACAAGATAACACAGGAGCAGCCTTTCTTTGAAGCTAATGTCCTCCACTACAGCGATTCCGTCGGTCCCGAAGAGCTCCGAAGTACCGAGTACCGGGAGCTCTTTGGCCAGTTGAAGCACTTGTCGCGGGAGCTGGTTTCCTACCTCCGCGTCTCGGCCTTTCTCCTGTCCAACGGAACTGCGGGCTTGAACCCGCTTCTGTCGCGCCGCCTCGAGCAGTTCATCGCGAAGAAGCTCCCGCACGAAGGGGGCGCGCTTGCCGACTTCATGATGAACGTGATCCAAGCTACCTATGAGGAAAAGCTGCAGGTTCTTGCCGCCGTCGACGTCACATCCCGGATACAGAAGGTCATCGAGCTGTTGGAGCACCAGGTCGAAGAAATCAAGGGCAATATCAAGGTGACTACGGTCACGAGCACGACGATACCCATCCGCATCGACCCCGAGGATATGGAGAAGATGAAGAAGAGGATCGTCCAGAGAGGACAGGTACCCGGCCTGGGGACTCCGGGAGCTGGCTTCAACATGAACAACGTGCTCGGCGGCGGCAACCAGGGCGGCAACCAGGACGACCAGCAGGACGACGATACGCAGGAGCTTGAGAAGCGACTCGAAGAAGCGAAGCTGCCACCAGACGCCGCCAAAGTTGCAGAACGCGAACTCAAGCGCTTGAAGCAGATGATGCCGGCGCAGGCCGAATACCAGGTCGTGAGGACATACCTCGAAACCCTGGCGGACATACCCTGGTCCACCGTTACGAATGATCCTATCGGTGCTGGAAGCATCGAGCGGGCAAGGAAGCAGCTTGACGATGACCACTACGGGATCGAGAAAGTCAAGAAGCGCTTAATATCCTATTTGACCATTGTCCGCTTAATGCAATCGGCGAATGATGCCGTCGAAAAGCAAATCAAACAGGCAGAACAAGAGGTCGTGGGCTTGGAATCGGCTAAGGATGCCAAAGAGGAGTCGCCTCTTGACCCCGAGCTGGAGGAGAAGATCAAGGCGAGTGAAGTCAAGGTCCAGATGCTGAGAGGCAAACTACGAAGTGAGAAAGCCCCTATTCTACTGTTGGTCGGTCCACCTGGCGTCGGTAAAACCAGCATCGCCAGGTCGATTGCCACAGCCCTCGGTCGGAAATTTCACAGGATCTCGCTTGGAGGCGTCCGGGATGAGGCAGAGATACGGGGACACCGAAGAACGTATGTTGCGGCAATGCCCGGGTTGATTGTGCAAGGATTGAGGAAAGTTGGAGTGGCGAACCCAGTGTTCCTGTTGGACGAGATTGACAAGGTGGGCCACGCCAACCACAACGGCGACCCCTCCGCGGCAATGCTCGAGGTACTCGACCCGGAGCAGAATCATGCGTTCCACGATCACTACGTCAATATCCCGATCGATCTCAGCAAGGTCCTCTTTATCGCCACCGCCAACAGCCTCGATACCATCCCCGGACCGCTCCTGGACCGCATGGAGACTCTGGAATTCTCCGGCTACACCACGCTCGAGAAACGTCATATCGCCCTCCGACATCTCATACCTAAGCAAATACGGGTGAATGGCTTGTCCGAAGACCAAGTGAAGTTCAGTGAGGAGGTCGTATCCAAGATCATCGAGTCGTACACTCGTGAATCAGGGGTTCGCAATCTGGAACGGGAAATAGGCTCGGCCTGTCGTGCGAAAGCTGTCGAGTTTGTGGAAGCGAATGACCGGGATGAGCCTGAGACATACCGTGCCGAGGTTACCGTCGAGGACCTCGAGTCAATTCTGGGCATAGAGAGGTTCGAGGATGAAATCGCCGAAAAGACCACACAGCCCGGAATCGTCACTGGGCTTGTTGCTTACAGTTCGGGCGGCAACGGCGGCATTCTCTTCATCGAGGTCTTAGACATGCCTGGCGACGGTACCGTCGAGCTTACGGGCAATCTTGGTGAGGTTCTCAAGGAGAGTGTTAAAGTTGCGAGGAGCTGGGTTCGGAACCACGCATATGAGCTAGGCCTGACCAAGGACCCGACGGAGAATATCATGAAGAACCGTAGCCTTCACGTGCACTGCCCATCCGGGGCCGTGCCGAAAGACGGCCCGTCTAGTGGTATGGCCCAGGCTATCGCACTCATATCACTCTTCTCCCATCGACCCGTTCCACCTTCGATGGCTATGACCGTACGTGCACCACAACCGAAAGCTAACGAACGGTGGAGGCGGCTAACTCTTCAACCAGGGCGAATTTCAACTCTCCGGCCACGTAAAGAGGGTCGGAGGAATAAAGGAGAAGCTCATCGGAGCGTACCGAGCTGGTGTCAAGACAGTACTCCTCCCCGCGCAGAACGCAAAGGATGCCAAGGAGGTACCCACGGAAGTTCGGAATGGCCTGAATATTATCTTCGTCAAGTAAGTTCTCGTGATGGGTGGTGCCACCCAACCCCGTGTATCTCGTGTGCGCCTCTCCCTAGTTGACGTGTTGCTGACCTGGGACCTTCTATTTAGCCATATCTGGGAGGCCATCCGCCACGTCTGGCCTGACGTGCAATGGCCGCGCGAGGAAGAAAACTCCCGCCCGATCCAGTCCCGCCTGTAAACTCCGAGAGGTTCTTCGTCTCGTGATGTTGACTTGTATAGCATGTTCGATTTTGGAACCAGACCAGTCGCAACTCTTTTTGTTTTTGGTGGCGCCCACAGGCCAGAACTTGATAACTTGATATCCATAGCGAGAGGAGTTATAATCGTGTACACAACACAGGGTTTCCCGATTACAGACATACCTGCCTTTCGTACGGCTTCATGGCAGCTATCTGCGCATTTATGCTGCTCTATAACTAAGTAGTACCTATCGCTCTCCTCCCATCCACAACCTCTCCTCTACACTGTGGCTAGCTACTACGCAAGAACCAAGATCCGAATTAACCCAGACAGACATGGCTCAAAGCGGATGGTAAATGAAGAGGGGGGGGGGGGGGGGGGGATAAAAAAAAAAAAAA
>QJNS01000025.1:154443-173703 GCA_004154925.1 Monosporascus cannonballus
CCCCCCCCCCCCCCCCCCCCCCCCCCCCCACCCCCCCCCCCCCCCCCCCCCCCCCCCCCCCCCCCCCCCCCCCCCCCCCTAGAATAAAAACGAATTAATAAAATAAAACACGAATTAAACATTGAATAAAAAGCGGACGACAGACAACGGCACCCGCGCGCCTAGCGGGACTCGCTAACCACACCCTCGGGCCTGGTGCCAGGGGTACCAGATCGCCGTGCGACCTGGCACAGCGCCGTCCCCCGTGCCGGAAGAAGCGAGGGTGGCGGGATGCCAGTCCAGTCCAGTCCAGCCAGCCAACGACGTGCGTGCCCCTTTCCCTATGTAGGGGCCTACAGCAACTACCCGCCGCCGCCCCTTCCCCAGAAATCCCGGCCAGCCCAAACCACTGGAGAGCTGGCTGCACGACGCCTTTGTTTGTACGACGGCGACGACCGTAACGGGAAATGCGTTCGGTCACAGCGCATATGGCCCTTCTCGTTCGTGTATACACAGACAGGCGTATCCGGCACGGTATCTGATATATCGACACACACCTGTCTGTCTATCTGGCGTTGTCTGGCTGGGCGGGAGACGTAATTACGTCTTGGTACATCCAAGCCGGGTCCCGTGCATACCGCTTTTAGTCTTCGTGCCTACATTCGAAGATTTTACGTGTACGCGTGTGACTAATTAACCGGCTGGCCGCGGCGGAGTAGGTAAGGCGCATGCACGGCGCCGGTGCGGCCGGCCTCTCGGGACAACGTCTAGGAAAAAGGGGAGGAGACGGGCACATGCCAAATTGGGGGGAAAAAAACACAAAGCTTATGGTGTATCCTTTCCTCTCTTTTTTTCCCCCTTCGAAGGGGGATCGAACGAATTGACAAGCACACTCCCCGGCGGAAGACTTGTATCATCTTGGTTTGGATCGTGTGGCACCAAGACGGGACGTCTTCTTTCTCGGCGACGATGGAGGACAAATGGCCAGCTGACTGTGATCGGACTCGGCTTGGGTCTGACTATTAACGTCCGAGTGACATGCAAAATGCTGTCTCCAAGGATCGGACTTTCCCCGAGATGGAGATGGCGTCTATCAAGACGCATTCCTTGGAGACAGTCATATGGAAATAAACAGAGGCACTCCGCTGCTGAGATAGCTCCTAGTATCAATCAATTCATTGGGATTGGCTCTGGCACTGAGTCTAGTACCTGTGTTACCTCTGCACTACCCAGGGAGGCCGCCTCCGGGATAGGTCGACTGCCAGTTGGACGTAGTCTAGCTTCCCTTTCTGGTTTCCCGGGAGGCAACCTGTGCCCCTGTTTCCCAAATAGGTGCGTAAACTAGCCATTCACGAGGGAGAGAATGAGGAACGCCTGATCTATCTATCGTGGCATGCATCCATGCAGCCAAAGCCAGCCAATAGGGAGGTGTGTGTGTGTGTATCCTGACTAAACCTACGAGAGAAAACCGTCCAGCTAACGCAATGAATACGTACATACTGACAGAGACACACCCGCGTATGCATATCATGCAATGCGTACATACGTAGAGAGATAGACATTCCCAACTCCTCACTAGGCCCCGAGTAAACGCTCCTCGCCTATCCTGACGCTAGTTTGCATGGTGCGACTACCCTATATTCCGATCGGTCTATACCCAGGAGGAGAGGCACACACACATACCCAGGCAGCTGGGGTCGGAAACAAAACAAGGGGGGCAGACGGCGGCCGCCAAAGAAAAGGAAAGCAGACACCCGGTGCGACGGAACCGCCGCATTCGAGGTTCCGTCCCCAAGATTCCCGAAAAGGAGGCAAGCACTTGCACAGGCACGCGCGCACACGCCCTCTTTCTCCCTCTTTCCCAGACACACCTCCCCCTCGCACAGGAATAGCGGCCGTAACGGGCTCATCAGGGTAGGGCAGCGGATCAGATAAGCTACCTAGACGAATGGGATGTGGGGGATGGATAGGGGAAGGACGGATGACCCCGCTGGACTTGGCTATCATTGGAGGCATACCGAGGGAAGATCGATCGACAGATGCCGCGTCCGATAGCCGAGTCCTCGCACGGCGCAGGAACGACGAAGCCAGAACTAAAACAGGGTTTCCTGTTTAGGAATACTGGGCTTGGTTCGACACAACAACTGCTTAACGTCCGCGTAGCGCAGGGTAAACCAGGCCATCCCAACTGCCTACCCACGGTTACCTACTGACTAACAGGGCCCGATTCGGAAACCCCGTCGTGATAACGCGAGCGCTGGCTGGCATGTGCGTCCCTAGCGGGGAACAGACGGCGGCGCACAGACTGGGTTCGACGGAGAAGAAGGCAGGGAGGTGGGACGGGTAGGCTAGATATAGATAGATGGATGCACGAGCACCGCCCCGACGCGCCGGTACACATGCTGACGCACGCTACGCACACACCACACACCTCACATATGCACATAGACGCATACGGACACATAGCAGTTACACGGGATCCTAAGCTAAGAAGCCAACCTAAGACTGGGCCTGTTGAAGCGTTCCGTCTCAGCTTGAAGCAGACAGGGGGGGTTCGAGACCGAGTATTAGTCATGAGTTGGGTGAATATTTAGAGTTGTTCTTATATTTGTACTTTCCGTTTTATATACCCGATCTCCGTCTTCCGCGGCTAGGCGGTCAGTCAGTCAGTCAATTGTATGCTTGGCAAAAAGCTCCGTGAGACGCACGAGGTAAATGACTTCCTTCCAGAGAGGGACAAAGGCGAAGGGTGCAAAAGAGAATCAGGGGCATGTACGCCGTTGTAGTTTCCCTTTCCATATGCCCGCTGCCTTTTCTTCCTCTTCCGTCTGTGTCCCCTCTCCCTCCTCTAGGAGTTTCCGCCTGGGGTCTGCCCGCAGGATCGTGACACGGTATTCATTGTACCACGATCCCGCGCCGACCGTCAGGGTCGGGGGCGGCAGGAAAGCTGGGACTGGACGAGGAGCTGGTCGGTACCGCGAAGAGTAGGAGCTCTACTACAGTGTATTGTTGCCGGACAGGGAAGATGGGTCCCTGCAGTTTCTGGGCTGGCGTGACCTCCGCGTTCTGGAAGGGAGGGGGGCCCTTAGAGCATGTTGCCTTGGCCATCGTACTTACGTACGTATGGCCGAGTCTCGCATGTGACGGTCGGCCAGCTGCCGTAGCACATGGCTCTAAATGGCGCCCTCTCCTAGTTAACGCATCCGGTAAATAGTGCTGATGGGGGCGTGGTGCAGCGGAGTGGGCTGAGAGAGAGAGTTAGGCAAAAGGGGTTAGGTACTATACCCGAAGCACCCTTTCAGCAAACTCTATCCATATCCCCTTACCTACACACCAGTGCTACTCTTGCATCATCGAAGAAATTAGGTCATAATCACTGCTCGCGCTGGTAGGGCCCGAGGCCTACAACCCACTCTATCGGGGGGCTCTAGGGCTAGGGTCTTACCGACAGTCGAGTTAATAGTGGTAATTTTGCTAGGCTGTCCCGTCCACTCCGGCCCAGCGACCCCGTCGCGGCTGCTTCCTTTCCGTCAGCGCGCACCGCTAACCGCCATGATGCGTAGCCTTGCTCGACGATCTGAACTAGTAGGCAACGGCTTCGCGCCGCCGGTTGAGGCCGTCTAATAACACCCGAACGAAGTGGAACCCATCCTGGCCTGGCTGGCCCCTCCAACCTTCCAAGACCTCCGCGTAGCGCGCCGACTTTTCCATAAGTGTGTCCCCAGCAGGTCGGTTAGCCCGCTTACATAGCTGGGCTAATGACGGCAGCGGCGGAACTGATACCGTAGTAATGTACTGGTTGGTATATCCTGGAGAAGATTATTAATCCATACGTACTTCGTATGGTGTCTACCCTGGTAGATGTAAGTAGCTGGTCTGCTGGGGACAAAGTGATGGTATCTCGGAGGATATCTTGGGAAGACCACATTAGTAGTCTCGAAACATCAGGGCCGGTTCCCGATGGGAAGCTATGACGCACGTGCCGAGAGTTCTCCTTGCAACGTTTCCCCTGTAAGCGGCAGTCCCAAGCCAGGTATTGGACTAGGATGAGGCCGGGACATGCACGGCATGCGGCGGGCCATTGTCGAACAAAAAGAATTCCGAAGCAGTTCGTCTATCAATGGTGTAGGTACGTAGTGATATCATCTCATCTGCCTCATCTCGTACATCATATTGGAAAGCGTGCGCATATACGGAGTAGGTGTATAGCTAATCACCAGGGAAAGTCCCGGAGAATAAACATCCCGGAACCCAAGCTCGCTTGCCTTCGACTCCGGCTGATCGTTCATATAACTATAATATTACGTTCTCCTTCGAGGTGGAGCTTCATGTCACGGAAGGATGGGAGCCGTGACGACGCGTAATGACCCATTTGACGTTAACGGGGTTCCGCTCAGTTAGTCAGTATAGAATCGCCCCGGAAGCCTGGTTCTGGCATTTACCTTACCTGCCGCCTTGTCAGCTAGCCACCGGGAGAGTGGGAAGGGGGCCCTAGTATACCCAGTTGACTCCAAAGATTGCCGGGCATTAGTCTAACCGACACCGTTAAGTGGGCAACTCGAGATCCGGTACTTCGTGCACAACGTCGAGGGCGAGCATCTCCTGTGGCCAAGTGAAGTCTCTACCGACCCCAGCATCTATATCTCCGTGCGTTTATCTGGGTGAGGGGCAAGCGTGTCTGTAATCACATCCCAAATTTTACGTACTACTAAGTGTGAACCGATATCAAAGCATATGGGAATAGAGACCCGCCCCATACTCGAGGCCGGCGCTGCTACTTAGTGAGTGGATAAATATCCCGAGCGCTTTCCCGCTGCCCTCCCTCAGGTGGCTCAGGTGCCCTCAGGTTTCCTAGCGTACCTACTAACTACGACATAGAGCCGAGGACAGACGGAATGCGGCCGACAGGGAGTTCCCAGCTAGCGCTGTTTGGGATCGAACCTAATATGACATGTAGCTCCCCCCACCTAGTCTAGGACGGAAGGGCGAAGGCCGGGTATCTCCGCCGAGGCCTTAGCTAGCTGGTTAGCGTAACCTGGTGACGGACTGCCGGTCATGGCCTTCCCTGGCTTCTACGCGCGTTAACAACGGCTCGTTGTTCCTCCATGAGTTTGTACTTCATACTCGGCTAACTTCCCACGGTTGGGTCGAAGCCAAGGCTCCGATCATTGAAAATTTCCGCGAATTAGTAGATTTAGCTAGGAAGGGATATTGTCCCGGGTTCAGGGTCGCCGGCCGGGGACTCTCCTTTCTCCGTGTGTACAAAGATCCCCGTGGAGTGCCAAAACCCAGTCTAAATAGGTAGTAAGCCGCAAGAGGGTTAGTAAGCTATCAATATTTACGGGGTTCTTCCGAAGTCGCTACCGACGAAGCGGGCAATAAATCGTCCACGTGAGGAGTAACATACGGTAATACCCCCTGGGTAGACAGCTCTAAGCCTGCGGAATGACTGGAGGTAGATATTGCTAGTATATGTCGATAGGCCGATCAACCGCTGTAATGGGCTATCGACAATTTCGATAGAGCCAAATACGCAAGCCACTTCCCAGAACGCCGGATAGGGCGAAGCCAAAAAGAACCCGATCTGCAAGTAGCATCAAACCTGAGCTTGGCGGCATCGAGCCTTCAGTGATTCTTGGGCGGACACGCACGTGGTGCGGCGCTCGATGGTGCATAATCTCACGCCACGTTACGTGAACCTGCCTGTTCACAACATTATTCCTTTTTTCTTTCGGGGGAGAAGTTCCGTTACGGCACGTTTGTAGGTAGATGTGTAGTAGAAAGGTGACATCCCGCCGTCCCGGAAGTTCGTGTGGGAGCTGAGTGTTTTCGGAAAAATCACGCAGATGCAAGGAATTACGCTCAAGCACTACCAAGCTGTCTTGGTTTGCGCTATGCATCGAGCCAAATTTTACGGTTCTAGGCCGACTATTGTCCGATGCCGAATTCGCTTCCAGAGCACATATATGGCGCATCGCTAAGACATCTATCTCCCTTGCCGGGGCTGCTAGCCATTAGGCCGTCTGCAGCTCGAGACTGTTGATTCATCCTATCTGCCGACCTTGTACTATGCCATATCTAACTTCGATACGTAAACCGTAATCCCGAAGAGCCAGCGGTTTCACCAGCCGACATAGACATGTATGTGTCAGTATATACCGTATGGTATTGCCGGAGAGTCTGGCAGGGCAATGCGTAACCTGGGAAGTAGACTGCGCGCAGTAGTGCAAAGTGGTGCTCGACGCTGCGACGACGGACCAAAAGTTTCCGAAGGACATTTTAATGAAACTGGTGTGGACCCATGAAATATTCCGGTTGGAGACTCAAGAAAGGAAAATAAAAACCCGTAGCCGGGGGGGGGGGGCCGGCTTCAGGTGAGCATGCATTTGCATGTGATCTGAGGAACATTTCTCGCCCTCCCGACCTGACGCAGGGCAAAACAAATACTAGTAGGTCCTGAGGATGTCGAAGCCAAGCCTGGAAGGGTAAAGGTGCGCTGGGGTAAAGTGTGGTTTGGGCCAGTCCTTAATACAGCGCCAGTGTCTGACAAGCTGCCTGGGTGCAGGGCCCAATGCGATGCCGGAGCGCGCCAGGGCTCAGGGGGCAGCCTGCATCCAAAGCCGATCGCGCCAAACCTATATCCGCTAGAGGCCAGCGGGTAGCCATGTGCTTGGGAGTGGGGACAACCAGCCCCATGGTGAAAGCCCTTATTATATACAGGGCCCTTTTGATATTGGTCTGGGAAGGTGATTGCAGCTGCACCGTCCGGTTTTGCCAAGGTTCAATGTTGGGGGGGGGTGTTGGATTGCTACCGGAATAACGGTGACCGGACGGTTCGTAATTCGTATAGTAGCCTCATTCAAACAAAGAACTCTGATCAAGTGGGTTGTTCTTCTTTCGCCTACAAGTCACAGGGGTATGTTTTAGTTAGTTACCTTCATGGGGCCTACCTTAGCACCAGGTAAGGCATTGCAGCCGGTTCTGCTGGTGCTTGCCTCTAATCATAGGTTGCCCGGTTTCTATCTCGAACGATAAATAAGTACGAGGTCGCATCCCATACATTTTTCTATACACATCTACATCCTAACCCCGAATAGCATATTGTGGCCTGGTGGAGGTAACTAACTAGGAATACCCTGGTGACTCGTAGAGCGGCAATCTTGCCTCCCCTACCAGCCTCCCAGGTCGTGATCAAAATAATCGACACACTTTCTTAGGACCCGCTTAGCAAAAGTGAGTTGACTCTTTTGATCACCGTCTGCCTCCTACGTATATAGCGTCATGCCACCCATCATCTAGTTGTAAGAAGGCGACCAATGGAATAATGGGGGCTTATTAGACTACTTCGAGGCTTTGACTGCTGGGATAGATCCCTCGATTTCGGATCGATGGATAGATCGCCGGGAACCGGAACCGGCGAACCCCTTAATTCACATGGCACATGCATAGGGATCGTGTTCCGGGATGTATAGCCCCTAGTGTGGGTGTATGAGCGCTTCGTGACACTGAGCGACGCGGATTACCAATCCACGGGAACAATAGGAGCAACCTTTTGCATGCGAGCATGCATGCATGCAACATGATACTGGTCTGTACTTGGTTCCCACAATTGTCGGAAATGCAGGTCCTCCAGCAAGCTGAGCCGCTGAACGGAGATCTAAGCCGACGACCACCTAGCCAGGTATATCATCAGTTGGCGTGAAGGCTGCCACCCATTTTACGTCGGAAGATGTTTTCATATGAATGTATCAATGCTCAAAAGATCGTAAGACTCTCACAACGCCGCATGGTAGGTAACCTACGGGAATAAAGCCACTGTTTATATCCGTAGGTGTTAGCAGCTGACGATCGCCAAGGGCTCTGCTATTAGATCCGAATAAAGTCCCCGGATTCCTGGGTGTGGCAGGTCCCAACCGTCTGGTTAAGCCTGTGCACTGACGAAGGAATGGTCAGTTGATGTGCTGTTGCGGTTAAGCATCCCGATTCCTAAGTGAGCTACCGGGCACGGGCATGTCTATCCCTGATCTTGGTAGACGATAAGGTACGCGCACATGCAGCCTAGCCAGATGTCTACTCTTTCCCCACCTGATCGGGAATGAAGAGTGACGCCATCAACCCTTTTCTGGACGCTAGGCGATTTAGGTAGAACTACTTTGTACTAAACTCTGGCCCTGTAAGTTAATCAAAGGTTTATCCTTGCACAGCCAGGATAGTGTATCACATAGATTGTCTACATAGGCATGCCGCTACATCAGATGGCAACCTTCATTCCTGTACCCATTGGCGTCTTGGCTGTTGGAGCCTCGGAAATGCCCACAACAAGTCGAATTTCGGCGTACGGAACTGATAGTTGGGGCAATTTCATGATTTTGTGCCTCAGTATATGCGAAAGAATTGCGACTCAAGGCTGGGAGCAATGGCGGGGCTACGTACGGAATCGGCATAGGGGCGCCCTGCCACGACCTGAAATCAGCCCCTGCTCAGGGAATTAATTCCCCGTGTGGCTCGCTTGTGGCGGGATGCGTTTCACGCATGAATGTGGAGGCGATGGGCTCTTGGGATTCGCGTGCGACGTTGTGCTCACGTAAGGCAGGGGTGTCTCCTCAGACGAACCTGCGTTGAGATAAAAACCTCCCGACTAGGTGAGATTGGAGCGGTCCTGCTTATTAGAAATGTCGCATCTTCCCTTGTCTGAGCGAGTGACAAACATAGAAAGAACCCAGAGAGTCCAACCTGGCTTCTTGGTTTGACGGTCGGACGATTCGGTCGCCTGCTGAATTCGTTACCTGAGTATTCTCAAACTGACAGACCTCCATGGACGACCATCCGGGTGCCTAGGTGCCGAGGCGCCTAATAAGGGGTCTCGAGATACAGCAAGTGAGCGTTGGAGGAGCTTGGTGATGTGCAATACCCCAAATTACTCGAAGGTCACCTGACGGGCAGGGTGCTAGACTGCGCTGCGTCGCTAGTCGTACAAAGCTTTGCTTAGTCCCTCTCAACAACATAAGAATAAACGCCGATACTCTGTACGGTTTCCCTCTACCCTAATACAGCCGGCCGAGATGTCGCGAAATCTCCGATAGGAGAAGGTTACCCCGGGCTCTAGCAAGCGGGCCGGGCCCGGATTACCGTCGAATATTTCGTTCGCGCGAAGCGGTTATTGATGGTGCGAATGATCGGCCATCCTAATACAGGTGACTGTCGCAGGGGCCTGTCCATTCTCGGCCCTAATACCCGAGTTTACCATGTCTAACCTCGGTACATGTAAATCATTACTGCTGTACTCTAAGGAAGGTCCTCGAGGAAATACAATGATGCTCACGAAGGAAATAAGAACTCTGATCTTGACGTACTTCGTGATCTTTGCCCTATCCTGGGCGGGGGTAGCTATAAAATCATAAAGTTGCCGAATCCAACAGGGGAAGGTGGGACTTATAGTGACACTTTGTAAAGGTCTAAGCTGGGTAGTTTCGTGTAACTACAGGCAAGACTCGGAACGTTTGTCTTTGCACTTCTTTGTCATGGAAAGGCGTAACCTCAAGTTCGCTGAGCTCCTCAGCGTAAGGTTAGCTTCACGCTAATTCGGGAACGTCTACTTAGTATGAAGCGCAAGTTAAACTACCGAGTTGTGTATTCGCGCTTACTTGTACGATACATACGTGCCAACTGAATGTACTCCAAGGCAGTCTACGGCGATATTAGGGTAGGTAGTTTTATTTCGGCCTCTTACAACGTACCTCAACCCGTGTAGCCGGTTTCGGATACGAACAGTGTCAGGTAGCTGTAGGTACTGGAGAACACGAGGGGTGTGATCGCGTTGCAGCTACGTAGGGACCGGCTAGCCTCTCTTCTGGCCTAGGTGCACATGCAGTATCCTGCGCCGAGCTGCGGTTTGAAATGTGCATCTCAACGGATGCTCTGGGGGTTGACGAATGCGTTGAGGCATAAAAGCTTCGAGGGTTCCTAACTACTTATTGAGCGAATGAAGCTGACTTTCGCTGCGGCCACCCTAGGATGTCGAGAAAGAGCTGCGTATATAGAGGATTGCAGGAACGCAGATGTAACGGAAAATGCCATCGCAGTGGGCGCGAACTTTCTACCGTTTAGGGCGTTTCCATTCCAGGGCTATCATGGACTCGCAAGGGATCAGATAGCCCGCGCCTTGCGGACGAGTGCTAACCCCACCAACTAGACGTGACACTTGTGGCGCTATAACTTAACTTAGAGGTTAAGGGTATGGGTTGACGGGCTCTAAATGAAAATCTCCGAGTCTCAGAAGTCTCCTAGAATACCTAAGTAGACAATGTTGCTTACCGTGCTAGCGTCTAGGATATTCATAGCAGGACGGGATTCCACAGTCCATGTGCTACTGGGTTCGGACTGACCAAGTCCGCTGAGCAGTAGCCTTTGATAATGTCGGACCCCAAACACCTAACCGCTCCTTCATCGGCGGATCCTCGCAGCCGCGCATCTCGATTCAGTAGTACCATGTTATTGTATGGTACTTGCGAGGGGTAAGCGACTGGAATGCCGGTCATCATCTGCCTTAAAGCGGCGAGGTTGAGGTGGAGGAATGATGCTCACGGAGAATGCAGGCAGCCCGCCAGATTGAGGTTCGCGATTCGGATCTAGTTCCTCCTTCCCCAGTCTAAGTCGCTGGCCGGGCCTGCAGACTTACATACCTATCATACTTCCTGGAAAGAGGTTGCAAAGGATTGAAGCCTTTTCTTGGCTTAGCGGCGAATAGGGAGGGATCTAGCATCTAAACGGAAGCAGCCGCGGATAACCTGGTCAGCATGCAGGGCAACCGACCTTAGCTACGCATGTGGATCTAGCACATCATATCGACCGCAATAATCGAGGCCCTATCAATAGCATCTGTTAGATAACCTGCATTCAGCTTTAGATCCTAAGGGGCATATAGGTAGCATCCCAAACGCCTCGGAAATCTTTGTTTATTACTAGGTAGGCATGAGAAGAATGGAACTCGAACGGGATGCTACAATCTCGTAGCAGGTAGCTAATCACTACCATGCGAAAATCTGAAGCGGGGCTATGAATTTCAGCTACGACCCCTTTTTTGGCTGAGGTAGGTGACGAGGTGCCCGATGCATGCCGTTTGGGACCCAAGCGTGAACTATATAGGTTGTGCCTACCACCGTGAACTCCGGGTAAAGGAACGCCGACCACGACCGGAGATATATCACGGCGCTTCCCGTGTGAACCGTCGCCGTTCTTTTACTGTCCTCTTACGGTTAAGTTGACAGCGTTGGCAATTGTCAGGGCTTGAGAGTCTTACCTCCTCCATATACCCACCTGCCATATTGTTCAGTTCAGCCAACGTGACCCGCGGAGGGTAAATACACATCGAATATCGTCAAGTCTACCAAGCTTCTGATGAATCTCGGACACTTTTCGTCTACGAAAATTCTCACACCCTTACTTAGTGGATTACTATGTCGAACGCTGTGCCTTGGAGCTTAGTTGTTATGAAGATTGTTAATCTAGCATTATAAGCATAGGAGTAGGTAAAGAGATTTGGTGAAGCGCCATCATATCTGAAGCGGATTGAGAGAGTAGCCGCTATTCCTTGCGTAGTGTCAGAGGCACAATTAGCTCTTAGCGGCACTGGCATAATGGATAGCCTGTGGGACTAGGAGCGATCCTGGGAGAGATGCAACTCAGCCCGATAGGACGGAGTAAACGCTCGTAACATACCATACATCGTTGACGCTCAAGGTGAGGAGTGCTATATTTCTTACTACACATAATGCCCAAATAGAGGCCACTCAAAAGAGAAATCAGCAGCTAACCTAGTAAAGACGCCAACCCTGCGGAACGCTAATTTTGTCACCACGTGGGTCCCTCTTTTTGTGAAACCACCCGTTACACATTACGAACCACTATTGATTGTCGGGGTCATATCGTTACAGAAAAACCTAGCCGGAGCCCAAAATTTTTTTAAATAAATAAATGCTTTTCGATATCGTTACGAAATGGCATTCTTATGCGGAGGGGTGGAGAACATAATAGATTTCCTAACTAGTCCGCATAGCTAGCGTTTAGACAATCTGGGTTATACTTCCAGCCCTCAGTTAACGATTCGCCTACGCATATATTTTCATAAAGTGCATAAAATTTACCCAGCCATAAAGGTGTATATTGGTTAGCAAGCGGAAGCCATAAGATACATCCCTGTAGAGGGGTTGTCTTTATATACTACGATAATCGATACAGGGTTAGCGTCGATATAATGTGGTATCCTTTTGAAGAGGATCGCTATGGCCAGGGTTAACTATCCTACCTTGTTTACCTAAGTTCACGGGTCCACAGAGCCGAGGTATTAACGTTAAGCCACCAAACAGGGTAGGAATGGGGCTTCCACAAATGAAACCTGGAGTTCGGGCCAATTCTTTTTCCAAAGGGTGTTCGTAAAGTGTGACCCATGTCTAATACATTCGACCCTTGGTTTTATTGTAGGAGGGGCCACAACTACACTGCTTGGTAGAACTTCGATTTGATAATGGCTTCGTTATGTGTCCTACAACGACGAAATTCATAGCAGTAGTTAATCGGACCGTATACGCAGCTGTCGAAACGCTGTTATTTGAATATAAATTACCATAAAAAAGTTTGCGGATATATCCGTATTATACGATTATTGAATATTAGTAACGTCTCGGGCCCACTGAATAAGAATGCCCCTCCTACAATAAAACAAGGGGTCTGGTGTAGGTGTGTGTCCCATCGTTGACCCTGAATACGTCAGAACCCTGTCTCCAGCGATGTACATGCATAAGGCGCCCGGGGTTAGGGTGGTAGGTTACATCTAGTTACTTAAGCAGCTCGTGTTTCCTCTGTATCCATGCCCTTTTCTTTTTTGTGCGTAAAATACCGCTGGCGCCCGCCCGGATCATAATCAATTCATATTGGCGACATCCCGCTCCCTGGACCGCCCGCCACCGCAAGGTTTATTACGTCGAGTTGGAGGGTGCACCATGTCTTACCTACCTAGGTAGATAGATATACGCTCCCTAAAATATGTACTTCATCATTGAGCCAGGGCGGGCTCTACTGCTTCGACGAACTGGGGTGATCTCGGAAAGGAATAATTATACACAACTACCCCTATGAACTCTAAACGAATCTTGATGTTTTCGCGCACCCTCTAGAAGGTGCATGGAAAGATTGATAGCGGTATATATATGTGGCTCTATATAGTTCGAACTTTTCAGGGTTGCCTAGGGAAGACAAGCGTGACATAGAGCTCACACAACATAGGCGTGTACATTCTGGCTCACCTTCCTCTCCCGATTCTCAG
Organism: Monosporascus cannonballus; assembly: GCA_004154925.1. NCBI lineage: Eukaryota > Fungi > Ascomycota > Sordariomycetes > Xylariales > Monosporascus > Monosporascus cannonballus. The sequence goes on from QJNS01000025.1 coordinate 167,744, forward strand.
ATCTTGTTGCTTTCTAGGCTCAACTATAAATGACGCTTTCGTGATCCTTAGTGCACATCACCGAAAACCAAGCTACTAACCTTGTTAGGTTTCCCAAACTCTCTCGCTCTTAGTTACCTGCGGGATGTGGGCAAGGTGGGTCGGCTTGATATCTTGCTAACCGTCCTGTAATATCTTAGAGCCGGCTGCTACAAACCCACATACACACCTACCGGCAAGAAACTTTAGCTCAGCTGGCCTATTTCAAGTACCTATAACAGATAATGTATATCTGCACTTAGGAAGGTCAAATTGAGTCTAATTTGAGCCTCAAGAGTGCAGGGCCATCCTTCATAGTACCAGGTAGATTGCTGCAGCTAACGCCAAGATGGCTCGGCCCTCGGACTCACAGATTGGCTCATCAACCGAACGGGTAAGGGTGGCGGGATCCAGACTCTAGATGGCCGAGCCCCAGCGCCAGGATACATTGGCCTTTCGGGTAAAAGAGTTACCAGATTTACCACACCTGAAATCCGTGTAACCCGCCCTGGGGAACATGACCAATGACCGACATATGAAGGATGGCTACCTCCCCTTAGTATTTTCTAACTTATACGTTATGCAGTAAACCCGCTTGGGTTAATTGAGTCACAGAATATTCAGACGGATAGATGTACCTAGGCCGTGGGATAGTCATAGCTCGATGGACATGAAGTCTATTTCCCCCTCCCATTTACACCTCCCTCCTCTCAGCTCTCTACTCTAATAGAGTCTACCTAGAGGCGAAGTCTATGTAGCTTGAAGAACCTACCTAGGCAAGCTGCCGCTTTGAAGCACCATGCTCCCATACGCCTTTGCTTGGTGTGGTGGGCAACCTCACACATTGTGCGTGTGACAAGATGGTCCTCAATTTCTCCAGAGAACACTTTTGATTCGCTCCTTTACCCAGCACATGAAAAGGAAAGCGACATGCCAAAACAACTACATTCGGCCACCTTTTTGCAGTCCGTCAATGGTAGGCAGTCGGCAGGCGCTTTCTCATGTTTGAGGGTTAACGTGCATCACCACGCAGTCTCAAGATAGAAGTCGATTATGCGACTTGTCGTGCAGTAGCAGTGCTCACTGAGAGGTATAGTCTTATCAAGCTAATGCACGGACAGCTCGAATAATCTGGTCTTTCCTGCAGTCCGTTTCCGCCACTCAAGACTCGTCTCCCCTTACCCTGCCCAGACAACCTTAACTATGAGTAGAGTCTCCGGAGAATCAGACAATGCACACCCCCAGGGCCATCGGATTTACCCCCCCCCCGGGGCAGCGGTTTTACCCCCCCCCCCCCCTTTTTCCCAAGCCAGATCTCTCCCTCCTCGAATAGGCACTTCTCCAATGAGAGGGAGCTCCTGATGCTTCTAACATTGAGGCCTGTCTCATTATGACTGTGGCAATATTTCCTTGCGCATTTTTTCGGTATCTCGGCTCCCCAGACATGGTCGCAAAACTCTCTCGGTGAATTTATCAGAGGCTGTCAGCGCAGGGACAGGGCAGGGTGAGATTACATAGTACGCTCACCACGACCACGGCGGTGGTGTTGGAACCCACCGATAGGCTGGTGTCGTGACATATCTAGCCTTGATTAACATCCTCGTTCCCCTGCCTTACTCATTACCTACATCTGCGTGCATTCTTGATTACATAGTGCCCTGGAAAGACCAGGGTCAAGTACATTATACATGCCAAAACCCACCTGGTGGTCCTGAACAGACAAGGTTCGTGCATTTTACGGCCTATGTTGAACAAAGTTCGCCGCACGAATCTATCCTTAATCCCAAGTGCTATCACCTGTTGAGTAGCATTCGCTATATGTATGTAACTCACTATGTACTCCTATCACCACCCTTTCATCACTACCCCTACCTTGGCGACACCCGGTCCTCGCATGGCTACCTGGTCCATCACTATGGGGCTCTACGCCAATACATGGACCCCATGCCCCATTCATTCCCCATCGCCCGTGCCAACGCGGTTGTCAGTGGTGCCAGCCAGCAATGAACCGAACCGCCTAGGCTAGCGGCCCCCCCGGCGTCTGTGCAGTTTAGCGGTGGTGTACAGTCCGAGCACGCATCATCCTGGTCAGTACTTAATTGTTCCAACCCAAACCGCTAATATTAAAAGTCGATGGTCACACGGAAGCTCCTTCGATCTATCTTAACGACACTGGTAGGCTTCGTCGTCGTCGGGCTTACCCATTCAGTAGAATTCGAAGCAACCGTTGCCGACGTCGAGCTCCGACCGAAGCTTCGCCATTCCAGGTCTCCAAAGCTTCCCAAAACCGACTGACCATTAGGAAGGGGTCGCATCCTAGCCCGTACCACTCGAGGTCTTATGTCGGTTGTCTGCAGCTCTTTGTCGCCGTAGCCATTTCCTGGGTTTACACGAGCAACGTCGCAGACCGTCCTACCGGGTTCTTGCCCTTCTCTAAGCCAGTGTCACAGATGACCATCTTGTCCGACGGTGGATATAGGCTCGCTCTCCTTCATAACTGGCAGAAATCATCGACGTTTGACGTGCCTCTTGCCGCTCTTTGATGGTTCATGTAAGGGACGCCTTGCAAGACTCGTTGGTCGCCGCCGAAGGTAGCCTCCTTATCTTCCGGGATCCCCTGAACCCTAGCGTGAGAGGGCGACGGTGACGGTCAGGAGGAGACTAGTTTGGTCTGAATTCGAAGCCGGCGGACTAACCACCACCTCTGATTGCCCTGAACCCGTCGATCGGCTTCGGCATGCCCCCTTAAGCGCGATCATTCTTATTACTGAACGTCCCTCTCCCCTGCGCAACTAGATAACAGCCTGCCAGCAGGCACGAGGATTTGCTAGGCGCCAACAGGTCCGCCGTGTGCTTCCCTCGAGTTGCATCCATGCAAACCCAAAGCCCTATTCTCGATCAGACGTACGTTCCACTCGGCCAGCGCCGAGGCATATCCGACCTGGCGCCCTTCACCCTGGACCTGACTTGGGGCAGAGCAGACACGGACTGCGCTGCTCATACGCGAGCCTACCCCTCTCCGCCCATGTCAGGGTCTCCACCACTCCCATTGAAGCCAACACAAGAGGCCGGTGACAGAGGTCAAGGAGGTTTCCAGCCTCTTAGCCATGACGTATATCGCACGAGCACAGCAGTTCCGGGAGTTGAGTATCGAGTGCCACTGCCGCAGTCTTCGTTGCCCCCTCCGTCGCCAGCAGGCGGGGTCCGACCACTTCCTCCGGTAGAAGCGCAACCCTACCCATATGGTCGGCCTGAGGATGTCATCGGACGGCCATTTGCTTTTCCACAGCAGGTAGAGCAGATCGCTCAACCTCAGTATCAATTTCCGCCAGTCGCTGGGTCTAGCCAGGTATCTCCGCCGTACGGCGTGGCGGGAAACCCGCAGGTTCAGGAGAATCTGCCGTACGCCTCGCCAAAGTCTCGAAAGCCGAAAGGCCATGTTGCCTCAGCATGCGTTCCCTGCAAAAAGGCCCATCTGAGGTAGAACCCCCTGGACCCCCTGGCACGACGTGGCTTGGTATGCTAACTTCGAGCAGATGTGATGGTATGTATCGTAATCTCCTAATCTCTTCAGACTTCGTTCCCGAAGTGTTTGCGGGCCGCCCCTGTCCGAAGCCACTTTGCATAACCGCACTGTTATTCCCGCCGACGTTGCCGAGTGACTGGACCGGCAAAGCGGCAACCTCGGGTACTCCGTCAGAAGCTGGTGTTACCATTTCGCGGAATTGCCCCCTGCCACGGCCAGAATTGGGTTTCTAGATTATTCGAAATTCGAGTGTATGATACCCAAACGTCAGGTGCCACGTGCTGGTTAGGACTGGGCACAGTCGATATCTCAAGGTTCACCACTAGGGGTCACGACCACCCCCCAGAAGAGCGTGGCTATTACTCGAACGTATTTACGCGTTTAACCGAAGCTTCTACGGTAGCTTGGGCTGCTGCCGGGCAATGGTCGATCAAGTCAACACTGATAAGGGTATCTGACTGTACGGCTGTGGGTGCTGCAGCTATTCTAGCTAGGCCACTTCGGGGGTTTGGGGCGTCCTTTTCGAAATGATCGCTGCACACCTCGCTGACCTTTTCCGTGGCATCGCAACGTGCTGACTTAAGATATTTCATATAGCTCAGCGGCCCTGCTCTCGATGTATCAGCAATGGTAAAGAGGACGCTTGTATTGATGTTCAACATAAAAAGCGCGGCCGACCCCGATTACGCGACGAGAGCCATCGAGGATTCGATACTGCCAGGTTTTCCCATCCAGCAGAGCCAACGATACGACGTCCGGCCTCCCTGTTTTCCCCAAGTGGCGTAGCAGCAGTGCCGCTCGAGGACCCTCATAGGAGGAGTCAATCTTATAGAGTCTTGAAATCGCACCCGAACGAACCCGTAGCTCCAAGGTACATTGAGCGCGGATCAGCCGTTGACGCAAACATCTTCCCACCTCCGCTATCAATACCACAACGCGCTGTGGAGCCAGTAGCATTCTTAACCGTCGATTTGGAATTCGCAAAGGCATCGAGCTCCTTTGTTGAAGCTGTTGGTTCCCAAGCGATCATGGGCCGGAGGCTGGTAGATGTTGTGAATCCGGGGGAGCGTGATAGAGTTGTGGCACTTCAAAGGGCGTTGCAAGAAGAGCAAGGAAGAAAAGAGCCGAATTATCTTCCTCCGATTTATGGAAAGCAGGAGACAGAAAGGGTTATACAGGGCCTACCCTTCAGCCAGGAATCCGTTTCGAGGTTCCAGCTTGATCGTTACGACCTTTTGACTTTCGCTACTCCGGATGGGCAACAGCGATCGCTTCCTCTCCGTATCGGGCTGGCGAAGGAAGATTCTATTTACTTTGTCGTCATCTTGTTGATTTCACGTCCGCAACCATTTCCCCTACCCCCGTCACCACACAATAGGGAATGGTCGTATTCCGCCCCGCCCCAGCCGTTTACACAGCTGACGCCTGTCTCGGCGTCATTCGGCCCCGCCCGGCAACGGTTCGGGGAGTCGCCTCGTGAAAGCGTCTTCAGCCCTACGCAGCCTGACACTCCGGCAACCATCGTGCCAGGCCCCAGCCCCGGTCTAAGCCCGAATATCCCCTCCTACGCCGCATCGGCGGCGGTGCGAGGGGAGCACCCCAGTGGAACATATCAGATCCCAAGAAGCGAACTTCCCGCTACCAGAACCCTTCCTCCGACCGAGTTTCAATTGCCGCCAATCCGGAATCGGCCTCCGATGGGGGTACCGTCTGATCCTGGCTGGTCGCGGGAAGACAGAGGTAGTCGCGTCGATATTGGTGGCCTAATCGATAAACCGGACACTTCGCGAGGACCATAAAGGATCGTGGGTGATGGTGAGCCAAACATTCGGATTCGATAACTTTGATTCGATGGCACTTCTGGCTGCTGCACTACGCTGCCTCCGGCAGCCGAACGTTGCTCGCACCTTTCATGACCTCCTATCTCATACATAGAAGGGTTGTTTGTACGCACCATGCCATTTGTCCTCATTCTTCATCGAAGATACCATGTACAATATAGTGTATTCATGTTTTCCTTTCGTGTATTATATTTGTATCTTGGCTCAGTTTCCGGGTCATTTGGCATGGTTATAGGCATTCAGGATTCCAGCATTATACACGGTGCTTGATTTGGGAGGGTTCTGTCCAGTTGCGCCTAGGAGATCCTCCTCGGGTCCGATCATCTCGGGCTCCCCGAGCTCTCGAGCTTACTTGTCACATTAGATCCCGTCATGTCGTTTCGTATCCCCTTGGTGGCTATGGTAGCTCATGAAAGGCTTTACGATTCGAGATTCTCGTTTCAAGACGGCGATTCAAGGCGATGGTCTTCGGTCTGGCTTCGTGATTATGGCGTCGGCCCCGAGGCGGGGGGGGGGGGGGGGGGGGGGGGGGGGGGGGGGGGGGGGGGGGGGGGGGGGGGGGGGGGGGGGGGGGG